>CAOLHI010003647.1:0-162190 GCA_948474755.1 Ctenosaura bakeri | reverse complement strand
GCAGGAACATACATCAAAGCATTCCCAACAGATGGCCATCCAGCTTCTGTTTAAAAACCTCCAAAGAAGGAGACTCCACCACACTCCAAGGCAGCATATTTCACTGCTGGACAGCTCTGACCATCAGGAAGTTTTTCCTGTGGTTCAGGTGGAATCTCCTTTCTTGTAGCTTGAATCCCTTGGTCCTTGTCCTAGTCTCTGGGGCAGCAGAAAACAAGCCTGCTCCCTCTTCAATATGACATCCTTTCATATATTTAAACATGGCCGTCATGTCCCCTCTTAACCTTCTCTTCTGCAGACTAAACATACCCAGCTCCCTAGGCTGCTACATAGCGCAAGTCTCCAGACCCTTCACCATTGTGGTCACCCTCCTCTGGACATGCTCTAGCTTGTCAATATCCTTCTTGAATTGAGGTGCCCAGAACTGGACACAGTATTCCAGATGAGTATTCCAGATACTAGTGCTGGAGCATTCTATCTGTTTGTTGCTCCCCCTCAGATTTTCCTTCCTTTGCTGCCTTTGGATTGCTCTGTCAAATATTATGCCTTCCCTTAATGCATTATAGATATTATAGCTTGATGCTGATACTTAACACCTCTTGCAGAGGTCAAAAAACTACCATGGTCACAGTAGGCAAGGGATTCTGAGAGTTACAATTTTAAAAACTAACTTTTCTAAGCTCTGGTTCTTTCCTAGAGGTCCCATCTCCCTCTAAAATACAATTTCCAGTTTTCTTTAGGAGAGGAGAAAAGACTACTAAATTAACTGAAATCTCTGAGATAGATGTGCTCTGAGGCTTCCTTATCTTTCTTAGCTCTTTTCAATGCAGGACAGCCACAAGCAAGAAAACCTAGATCCACATGTTAAATTTTGAGCACAGATTACTGTCAAATTGAAATCCAGCTTAGGATCAGAGGATGGACCTGGGCTCAGATCCATTTCCCATGCAGCTTGATCAGTGAGTGATCTTGGACCGATCACTCTTTATTATGGAAGTCTTAATACTGCTTCAAATTCCTTATCAATACACATAGGAGGCCTTCTGTAACGATGAAACATAACATTTCAAATGGATCACTGTGAGTCCATGGATGTAATATTTACTAAACATGTGACAAATAAGAAACAGCCCTATACTGAATAATTCATATACAGATCTCTTGTAACAGCATCTAAATGTTTCTTAACTGCCTGTGTCTTCTTGCCCCTTTCTAACATACAATTGATCTTTCATCTTGCACAAATGAGACAAAGTGTCATAGTACTAAGAAATGAGATTGGGTGTCAATAGCCCTGAATATTTTACACCCTAGAATTGCTGGTAGAGAGGAATTTGAGAAGAATCATCCCTATCACGAACCATGGCAGGCAGGACATTAGGTTTCGCTGTTGGTAGGGCCATCCATTGCTACTGCTATGACTATGTTCATGTTCATTGTACCATGCTCCTCACTTGCTTAACACTGAGCATCACCTCTTTCACTGCTGTAGGATATACTGTTTCATTTATTCCGAATACCAGCTAGTGGCATTCCTCTAGGGCTCTCTGAAGTACCTGCCCACGACTCTCATTCTGAGGGACAAGTGCCAGAAAGATGACAAATAACTGTTCAAAGTTTAATTTTACAGAATCATAGAATTGCAAGAGTTGGAAAAGACCACAAGAGACATTGAGTCCCCCTGCCATGCAGGAATACACAATCAAAGCACTCCTGACAGATGGTCATCCAGTTTATGTTTAAAAATCTCCAAAGGAAGAGACTCCACCACACTTTGAGGCAGCATATTTCACTATTGAATTGCTCTTACTGTCATGAAGTTCTTCCTAACATTTAGGTGGAATCGTTTTTCCTATAGCAAGCCCCAGCTTGTTCTGTGTTTTAGTGTTTCTGACTTCCTCTCTACACATCTTGGCTACTTGTTAGAATTCCTCTTTGGTGATTTCCCCCTTTTTCCATTTCTTGTACATGTCCATTTCAAATCTTAGCTCCATTGAAAATTCTTTCGATGTCTGTCCTGAATTTTTTAGACACCTTTAGACAATTCCTATTTTTCTTCTACATTGGAATTGTTTGAAATTGTGCCTTCAATATCTCACGTTTTCTTCCACATTGGAATTGTTTGAAATTGCGCCTTCAATATTTCACTTTTAAGAAACTTCCATTCACCACGAACTCCATTCTCTTTCAGTATTCCTGACTATGGGATCACTCCCAGTATTTCCATAAGTTTACTGAAATCAGGTTTCTTGAAGTCTAGAATGCACGTCTCACTATGCTTGGCTTCCACTTTTCACTGTATAACAAGTTCCAGGAGAACATGGTCATTCCCACCTAAGGATCCTGCTACTTCCACACCATTAACCAGGTTATCATTGTTGGTTACAATCACATCTAGAATAGCTGACCGACTTGTTAGCTCTTCCACCTCCTGGTCAATGGAACTGTTTGCAAGACAAGGGAAGAACTTGTTGGATATTGTATTCTTGGCAGAGTTTGACTTCCAAGAAATAACAGGATAGTTGAAATCTCCCATGACTACTACACCTCTCCTTTCTGAATGTTTGGTCATCTGTTCCAGGAAGGCATCATCCAAGTTCTCAGTCTGCTTTGGGGGTCTTTAGTAGACACCCACAATGATATTGCTGTTGCCCCTCCCCTTAATTTTTGTACAGATGCTCTCAACCTGGCTTCCAGAATTTAAGTGACAGGTGTACACATCCTTGACATATAGTGCTATTCCTTCTCCTCTCCTGTTGTGTTCTGTTTCTCTGAAATAGCTTATACCCCTCTACTGCTACATTCCAATCACGAAAATCAACCCACCAGGTTTCAGAGAAGCTTATTACAGTTCTCCCTTCACATTAACGGGTTTGACTCTCATGAATTTGATTATTTGCGATGCACCCATGCTTCCCCCTCATTCTTCTCCTCCCCCCATTCCTTTGCATTTCTAGCCCATTTCCTTGCCTCTTCACTGGTGCTGAGAACTTGCGCCAGGGAGAAGGAAAGGTAATGGGGCTGCAGAACACACACACACTCTTTCCTGGAGCAATTCCTTCCCATTTCCTTGGCTCTTTGTTGTGCTGAGAACTTGCACAAGGGAAAAGGAAAGGCAATGGGGTGGCAGAATACACGCATTCACACACTTTCCCTGTACCCTGGAACAATCCTCTCTCATTTCCTTATCTCTTCACCGGTGCTGAGAACTTGCGTGCGGAAGAAGGAAAGACAACGGGGCAGCAGAACGTGTGCGCATGCACACACACACGCACAGACTTTCTCGGTGCCCTGGCACAATCCCCTCTCATTTCCTTGCCTCTTCGCCGTGCTGAGAACTTGCACAAGGGTGAAGGCAATGGGGTGGCAGAACACACACAAACACACATGTACGCACTTTCCCAGTGCCCTGAAGCAATCTCCTCCCATTTCCTTGCCTCTTCACCAGTGCTGAGAACTCGCATGAGGGAGAAGGAAAGGCCATATGATGGTGGAAGATGCGCATACATGCTTTCCCTGTGCCCTCCGAGCTCTCTCTGACATTGCTTTGCCTCTTCCCCACACTGAGAACTTGCACCCAGGTAAAAGATAAAGCGATTGGGGGTGCACACTTCCTTCCTTCTCACCTTCGGAGCTCCTCCCCAACACCCTTGCCAGTCCTGTGCCAGAGACTGAGAAGGGAACGGGGGGAGGATAGGGGGGAGTTATTCGTGATTATTCCACTTTTGCAGGGGTTCTCTGCCCTATCCCTCATGAATGTGGAGGGCCCACTGTATATCAAATTCGCTTTGCTGTGCTATGAGTTCAGGTTCATCTTGTTTACTTCCCATGCTCTGTCCATTACTGTACAGACCTCTAAGACTATGGGGCATCCCCCCAGCTACTTAAGGTTTCTTTTTCCTCCCACTGTTGTTTTCTTGTACTGTTTGTGCACTTCTCTCTATAAGATTTGGGCTATAATCTCCAGCACTTGATGAACCCCTGCCCTCAAGAATATTGTCTCTCTCCCCTGACATAACTCAGTTTAAAGCCCTCCTGAGCAGAGTGGTTAGACCATCAGCAAAAATGCTCCTGCCAACTGTTTTGAGGTGCAACCCATCACTTGCCACAAGTCCATCTTCATGAAAATGCAGACCGTGGTCCAAGAAACCAAACCATTCCTGTCAACAACATCTGTGGAGCCAGTTGTTTCCCCCACTATTTTTCTCTCCATTCACAGTCCATGTCCTTCAACTGGAAGGAGAGATGAAATGACAACCTGTGCATCACAGTCCTTTAGCTTCCTACCCAGAGGCTCATAATCCCCTGTGCTCTCCTGAAGGCTGTGTCCTGCAGTTTCATTGGTTCCCACTTGGACCAAATGGAAGGAGTAACAGTCAGCTTGATGTGTTTTGTCAGTTGTACTGTTACATCATGGATCTTTGCCCCAGGGAGACAGCACATCTCTTGAGACATCCTGTCAGGCCCTCAAACCACTGCTTCTGGTTTCCTCAGCAGGGAGTTCCCTACTACCATCACACGTCTTCTCTAGGGATTGTCAGGGGGAATCCATGTACTGAATTTTTGAAGGTCACTTGTACATTCTCCGAGGACTGACACTGTTGCTCTTGTTCCTGCTGCTTGTCCTCACTGATATGGGAAAGGGTTTCAAATCAATTCTGTAGCTTCAAATTCACAGAAAGATGCCTGGTCTATTTCTATGTGTCACATTTCTCCAAGTGTCTACCTTCTGTGTTTGGGAACTGACTTCCTCCTTAGAGACATCCCCATGTGTTCTCCATCCAGGAGAGTCTGCTCTGCTCCCTCCAAGAAAGCCATATGCTCCCTAATATGGTGAAAAGTAGATATATGGGCCTCCAGTTGCTGGATCTTCTCTTCCAACACAGCAACCAATCTGCACTTGCTGCAGGTGTAGCTACTGACATCTTTTCTCATCTGATTGGCTGGGTGAGTGGGTGAGAGAGGGGCCACTTTGGTTGTAAAAGGGGTACATTTGATGAGAAGAAAGCTATTGAATGCATGCAGGCACTCTCCATGATGTGTGATGCAGCAGCAGATAGTTGGGAAACTTTACATCTATTCAGTATCCTTCTCTTACATAGACACACTTGCAATATATGAACAGCAAGTGGAAATCATCTGGGATGTGATGGCTGCATTGGTAGGGTCTACCTAAACCTCGTATGTCACATCTCAAATGAACCACCTCAGGAGATGCTCCTGTTATTTCAGACGGTAGTGGCTTGCTTAAAAGACTCCTTAGTGAACTTACCAGTGTGTGTGTGGGGGGGGGGTTTGAACCGTACAGTTTCTGCTTCCAGTTCTCATGTTGTACCAATTTCTCATATTTATATTTTCACAAAGAATAGGGGAAAATGTATTAAAATGGTTCTTAATGTAGAGCTAGCAAAGCCATTGCATAGAGTCAGAATTAAAAATAACATCAGCCCCTTTTTTTCCAGTTGAAATATTACCTGGACCAGCACAAAGAACCTTTTCTTCCATCTCTTCCAGACATTTTTGCCAATGGCCCACAAATATCTGAAAAAGAAGCAGAGGTGATTTCATTAGGGAAAAAGAAACCTATGAATAAATACAAGTTCAGAGTGATCTACAGGCAACAGTTATTTCGCTTCTTAAACAGCAAAACAATGTTGGAGTCAAAAGAGAGCTTCACGTCCAGTAAGGTTCCTCAGACTGCCAACTTCAGAACCTGCTTCGAATGTCACATAGCACCGTTAAGAGATCTGCTTTTACAAGTGGTGCAAATATCTAAGGCATAGACACTGGCAAAACAGAAGAATGAGGTTGAGCACTGTCTCCAGTGTTTTGCTCTCTACAAAGTGGTTCCAGGAGAAAGGTAGGATATAAATAAATAAACCAATTAACTGATATATTTTACTATATATCGTGAGTCAACATCAGTTAACATGATACAATAATCTTAATAAAAATATCGTATTTTCCATGGGAAAATCTACTTTATAAAAGTCAAAGTTTGTCTGTTTGTGAGCTTGTCTGTTTGTCTGTGTCAAGCAGGTGAATATGACCTCATACAATTGACTGTGTGAGGCGAGAAGACTCCATATGATTGGCTGGCTGTGAAGATTTTGTGGAATCCTGTGGTTGGCAGTTCAGGGAGAGGTCTTTAGAATTCTAAGCCAGAGAGCTCAGGCTGGTTGCTATGGAGACGAGGCCTACCAGCACGAAGGAGAAGGGCAATGTATTACCCCAGAAAACCAAATCCTTTATGGTAACAACTCTGAATACAGATTGGATTGGGGACTATGGGGAAAAGTTACAGATACTGGACAAGGCAGTCTGTGGAATTAGAGACGCAGGATCTCAAATCTGTGTATTTCAACCACATCTAATTCCTAAGGTAAGGTAATTCCTAAGGTATTTCTAACAAATATTACCTATGAGAAAATAAAATCCCGGACAACACCAGGCATACACGCTAGTATAAAATAAAAGTAAATGACTGTTTACAATGACCAGAACTGTTATTTTTGTTGTTTTAGATTGGTTTGGGTTTTTAATACAGTTGTTAGCCACTGATCACAGACCCACAAAGTCAGTTCAGAGTGATATCAGAAACCATTGCCCTTAATCTTGAATGGGTGTTGGGAGGGAGCTATGCTGCTAACATTCAGGCATGTATTTATAACACTTCCAAAACACTGTGTGTGTGTGTGTGTGAGGAGGAGGGAGAGAGAGAGAGAGAGAGAAAGACAGTTACAGAGGAAATAAATATGAAAAACATGCTGTTTTGGCTCATCTCTAGCTTCATTGTTTGATACAAATTAGGCTGTGACCATAATTTTGTTAGGCATCAGGAGGTGCGATAGGGCCACCTATGTTAGTTCTAGGAGTGTGGGAAATTAAGTTATGGAATATACTGTGACAACATGTTGCACTTTAAGGGTTTTTATTTTTTTTAAAGGATGAGACCTTTCCAAGGAAGACAGACACATGAATATTAGCCACAGAAGGCTATGTGGTCATTTGAAAGCCTAGGTTTATTTGCAGAGGGGAGAACCTCACCTTGCCTTTCCTAGTAGGGCAAAAGGAGAAGTTGCTGATTAGTCCATTAGACTGATGAAGAGCCTTTTTGTTTCAGCAAGACATTGAGGGCTGATTTCTCAAGAAGAAAGAACCTCTTAGAAGGCACTGCACTGTTGTTTTTTTAATGATCATGTTTTAACTACTTTTAATTCTATTGTTAGATTAATTATATTTTTAACTTTTGTGTGTGTGTATGTATAGCTGTATCGTATTTAACTTAGGCCACAACAAGTTCTGGACTGGGGGAAGGCAAAGGATATTAATATCAATATCATCATCATCATCATCATCATCATCATCATCATCATCATCATCATCATCATCTGTCTTGCCTTAACAGCCTATGTTACTCCTATTTCTTCTTTCAGTAAAGAGGGTGTTTTCTTTGAAAGGATCTCATTTGAATTCCAGTACCCCTAGAACTGTGCATAAGAGTCTCTCTCTCTCTCTCTCACACACACACACAGAGGCCATTTCCGCACAACACTCTTATAGCGCGATGATTCTACTTTCAACCTTCTTTGGAATCCTGGGGTTTGCAGTTTCAGGAGGGGCCAGCCGGCCCCTCCCGGAACTGCAAACCCCAGGATTCCATAGGAGGTTGAAAGTGGAATCATTGCACTATAAGAGTGTTGTGCAGAAATGTTCAGACACACAGATTTCCCTCACTGAGGAATTTCAAATTCCCCCTCAGTTTTCCTAAATAGGATCAATCTTACAGAGAAGATTGCAAAATAATTGTAGCAGCTTCCTCCAGTTGTTTAGAATAAAGAAGAAAGCATTGTTCAGTGTGCAAGAAGTTCCAGCATGAACAATATTCATGCTGCAATTTGTATCTTGTGCTTTAATTAATATCTCCCTATATTGGAGATAGCCTCTGTGTAGCAAATAGGAATATGTGGAACAGCCCTGATAGTTCCATGACCAAGGTCTGATTTAAACGTGATGTCAAATCAGTTAGAACTGACCCTATGCATCTTGTTTGTGCTGAGCCCCTTTGTCATTGCATGTGCACGGCCAGGATGCCAGAGAGACATAACCTGGCAAAAAAAAAAAAGGCAATTCCTCGAACATTTCATGGCTATAAACAAGGACACATGTGGCAAGACAACATCAGAGTGTGGTCAAGATGGCCAAAGTTATTAATGAGGAAGAAGACACAAAGTAGGAGAGGCTGCAATGGTTTGCTTTTGCCTCAGCCTATTGGGCAGGGTAAAATTCCATCCTCCTGTCTCCTCTGCCTCCTGCTGAATTAAACAAGGGTAAATTATTTTTGCACTTTGAACTCAGCTTGCAGCAATCGAAGTAAGCTGAAGACCAAAGGGAAATGTGCAAGGAGGAGAGAGAAATTGGGACACTTTAAAAGCAGCTGAAAAAGTGGGATAACATAAGTGTCTCAACCAAATCTAGGGACAGATGTAGTGCTGGAGAAAAGTTCTACAGATATCCTGGACTGCGCAAAAGACAAATAAATGGGTACTAGAGCAAATCATGCTGAGTCAAGATGACTAAGCTGAGGGTGTTATACTTTGGTCATATCATGAGAAGACATGACTCACTAGAAAAGAAAATAATGCTTCTTAAGGTAGAAGGCAGCATGACAAGAGGATGACCACATTAAAGATGGATAGACTCAGTCAAGGAGGTCATGTTCCTGAATCTGTAAGACCTTATGGTCGTCACAAGTCAAAGTTGACTTGACAGCAGTTAAGAACAACAAACAGTGCAGAAAAAGAAGCCGATGCCCTTAGACATTGGATACATGGCAGCATGGACAACTCTTTTTGTCTGCCTGGTGCCATGTTTAAATCAGGCCCAAATCTATGCATATAAAACTGACAAGCATTTGGCCTGCATGCTGTACATTTGTGCATAATTTATCAGAGACATTCAGGGGTGCATTATTTATTGATCAGTTCTATGAAGTTACCAGGGGAAATTGTAAATAATTTCACAGAGGTCTGGAGTACCAAATTAGTAAGAACAGGGCAGATGGCTAAATCATTTAAATGTACTGAAGACTTCAGAATTAACTGTGAGTCAAAAGGAAATGTGACAAAAAGTCAAAGCTAATTAACTTCCTTAGAAAATGAAGTATCGGTGCTGAATTAATCTCTACAGAGAATGATCTTAAATCTTAGATTGGTCAGCTATTTATTCCAAGTATCCCCAAGCTATCTTTCTAAACATAAATTTCATGGTTTGCTTGGTCCTAAACTGAGAGTGTTGAACTTTGTATAAGAATGAAGTGACATTCACATAGTAAGCAATCACACATTTGGCCTGTTTTATTTGTTCCTAGGTAGTAAAGAAAAGGCTATGGAAGTATTCATTGCACTATGGAACTCATCTTGTTTCATGGAAGACAAGTAGAAGATCTTCCAGCAGGAGATAATTTAATTCATCTAATAACAGGCATAACTGGATCAGAATTCACATTTCTACTTTGTCACACATTTACTGGGTTGATATAGGCACTCTTTATCAGTGCTAATTCACAGACTTGAAATGAGGATCATTGAAATCCAGACATGAAATGCAGCCAGGAATACAGTCTGATGAAAATACTTCATATGAAATTAATGCTTTAAAACTGTTCACTGCTTTATATTGAATACATTCCAGCTTGTTCA
Source organism: Ctenosaura bakeri (assembly GCA_948474755.1). Taxonomy (NCBI): domain Eukaryota; kingdom Metazoa; phylum Chordata; class Lepidosauria; order Squamata; family Iguanidae; genus Ctenosaura; species Ctenosaura bakeri. Next base: position 152,489 of record CAOLHI010003647.1, on the reverse strand, counting down.
CTTTTAGATATACTCTCCTCTTAATTTATGGATGTCTGTTTGCAAAATACTGAGTACATTTACATCTTGCTGTACAAACTGAGGCATCACAAACATTTGCAGAACTTGGAGAAATTACTTTTTTGGACTGCGACTCCATGAGTTGCACGGCTGGCACAGCTACAGACTGATGGTGGGGAGATTCTGGGATATGTAGTTTTAAAAAATTATTTTTATTTCCTTTTGTGCTACTGGGAGATGAAGTTGCAGGGGGGAACCTTCTGTGTATTTGTATAAAGCAGAGTAATTTTCTTTGTTTTCTTCCACCACAGGGGGAAAAAACAGAATTCACAATAAAAGGCTCGATCCAATATTAGTCCAAATAGAATAAACCCACTGAAATCAATGGGACTTCTGTAATAGGTGAGTAACAAGCCCCATTAATTTATATAGATTTCTCTTGTTGGGACTAACATTACATTTAGTCCTAACCAATAAGTATCAGTCTTTTATCAAAAAAATCCGGCCTTCTCTGTGGTGGCACCCACTTTTTTGATATATTTTCTTCAGAATGTCAAAGACAAAAAAAAAATGTTCATTTTCAAATGTCTACTAAAAATATATCTGTTTATGCAGGCATTCACTTGGCTAGTAGCTACTCCCATTTGTCTTTTTGTCTTGAAACTGCTAATTGGAATTCTACAAATTGATCCTCTGAAGATGCTGGCCACAGACGCGGGCAAAACGTCAGGAGAGAATACTAACAAAACACTGCCTCAAAGCCCGGAAACCCCACAACAACCTATTCTACAAATTCTTTATTATTTTTAAAGCATTTTAACTTGTTTCTGTGCTGCTTGTACTTTATTCAAGAGGTGTGAATGTCTTGAAGCTTTCATGACATCAAGAAGTATGTAAAAATTACAAACATTTTTTGTAAATTTTTGTGATTACAAAATAAACATAAAGATTATAAATATAAAATAAAATACATTTATGCACAATTTGGACTAAATTCAATGTTAGTCCATTAACCTGGGCAACCACACCAGGCACACCACAGAAAGCCCAGCTTGTTTGCAGTGTTGTGAAAACACTATTGGATCATATTTCCACAGTGGATGAAACTGAAATTGATGGGAACATTTTTTTCACTAGCACAGTACTGGCAGTAGTGGCAGTAGTCCAATAGCTGAAGACCTAGGGTATGTTGGCCAAAACTGACAGAATAATCTCCCCTCTGCAGTAGGGTAATGGAAAAGAAAACCAGAAAGTGGTGCATCATATGTGGGACACTTGCTTTTATAGTCCACTATAGCACTGAAAAGACATGCTCTGGTTGTCTACAGATTTGCTGGCACAAAGAACGGCCTTTCCTGAGGTATATTTCCTTCTGCAGAGACTTTTCTGTTCTTGGAGCAGAAAATTATCCCACAATGCTGTTAAAGCTAATCCTATCTGAAAATTAATAAAAACGGCTGTTTTCCTTTAGACTTCATGTTGTTTCCAGAGTCTGTGGTTCATAAAATTTTTGTTCTGTTTTCGTTTGGAAATAACAGAAGTAGTATTATTAGCTTCTAGAAAGGTGTTGGTTATTTTTTTTTTCCAGAAAAGAAAGTTTGTCAGCTTCTCAGAGCAAATATTCCCCCTCAAGGAAACACATACTTTTTGGCTCTGAGTGTCGAGCTATTTTGGAATCCCCTTCATTCTACAGTGACAAACACACCTGTCGATTTGTGTCATTTTCATGTCTGGAATACATTGTAATTCTCATGGGGATAGAAAATAGCTCATAAGTCACTCAATGCATCTGTCTGGAAGAGAGTTAAAATAGTCAAAGGGATATTTTAAAAAAGACAGCTGTCTTTAAACTAAAAACCTAAAAAACACGCAACAACAGCTGACTGCAGTACTTCTTACCCAGAATGCTTCATGTTTTGTGGTTTATCCATTCGGACTGCAAGTTTGATTTTCAGGTCCTGATCAGGGCAATTTTTTGAAACAGTCATCTTGTGCCACTCTGATTGTTTAGGGCTGTTTGGTGTAGGATGAAGAACAACCTGAACGTGATAAAGACAACTGATTAACATACTGAGGTTTAGACATAACATACGTACAATGAAACTTAAAAAGCATTCCTATGAACGTCTAAATGCCCTAAGCTATATCAAGATGCCCTATCAGAAATTGTCTACCGCTGTGAAATATTTTTACCCTTGGTCAAAAGTGAAAGGCTATTTAAAAAAAATGTTGGAAAGGGAAATTGCCCAAAACCATTGATCATTTTTGGGCAAAATACAGGGTGTACGTATGTATGCAAGATCAAGAGTGCACACGCGAAAGAAAAAACTGTATGTAAAAAAAATGATGAAATTTTTGAAAAAAAGTCTGGAAACGCAAAAAGAAATAACACCAAAAACATTCAAACACTCTCATAATTTTGTTCATCGGGGAGAAAACCTCTGAAATTCTGCCACACGAGCATGAAATAAGGCCTCTTCTGCACCCTACCTTGTCCTGTAGTCTACCTATCATAATCCTGGCAGCGCCTCTGCCGTGAAGGGAGCATGATGGGAATGCTCCCCTCTGCATGCAACTGGCTGCCTCCAAAAGGAAGCGCGACCGACAGGCAATTCCCTTCTGCAGCACAGCTGGGCTCTTTCCCAGGCTGCACTGGGGCAGGAAGAACCTCCATCACACTTCCTGCCCTTCTGCATGCCAGGTAAGGACTGGGAAGTAGCATGATCATGGGTCGTTGATGGGGAAATCATGTCAATGATCTACTCCACAATTGCACCAGCTGGTGATGGGAGAAGGACAGGACCACAATGATGTCTTATGGAAGCATTGTCGTGGTCCCACTCCTCTCTAGTTCCCGTGCCAAGACACAGGCCTCCTGCAGAAAGGACTTAAGTAAAGATTTACATCCCCTGAGCTTGGGTCTCTTTCCCCATGACTATTTTTATGGAACGAATGTACAGACATACATATTTCTTTGCCCAAAGAGATCTGCTCTTTCTACTGCAGTAATGGCTTCAGCACCTTAAGTTAACAAATGAAAACAAACAAAAATGTACCATTAAAATATCCCCATAATTCCTGCAAAAGAAAAGTATGAAAAACAGTTATATTCATACTTAGAGAGATTTTTCTATTTTATTAGATTAAACACACATAGCTTTATTTTTGACTTGAAATTAATGGAAGGAGAAGCAGTTTGGATTTTATGAATGTGAAGAAAACATTGAGGAAACAAAATGAATGGAGATGATTCAGATACTATATAATTTGACATGATGAAAAATGTATTTAATCAGTGAAATCAGCCAAGGTTTCATTAAGGCATTTTTCAAACTGATCATTCTGTATTATGTTTCTGATTGTTTTTGTTTCCTTCTTTTCTGTAGAAACTCCTCAAGAATAAATAGTCTTCCTTCCACATTGGTAGGTTTGACCTTCATGAATTTGATTATTCATGGGGAATGTGCTTGTTTCTCCCCTCCATTTTCCTCCTCCCATCCCTTGCACTTCTCACCCCAGGCTTGCCAGGCTTGTGTTTAAAATGGGCCTTTCCCCCCCCCTTTTGGGTGAGTATAGCCCCCTCGCACTGCTGAAGGTGTGGCCTCTTTGCTATGTGACTGCACATTCTGCCGTGTATTGGCTGCTGATTGGTCAGGTGCTCCTTTCTCAAGGTGGTCGCTGGGAGTAATTGGAACTCTAGAGCTCCTCTCTTCTCTGCCTGGGGGGAAGTACTGGTAAGCCTTTTAGGTTGTTTTTTCCTCTCCCCAACCCAACACTGGGGGCAGAGACAATGGAAGGGGAAAACTGAAGCCCTAGAGAGGAATGGGAGAGGAATCACGAGGAGAGGAAGTATTCACGTTTTTTCCACTTTCACAAGGGTTCTGTGCCCTTAACCCTTGCAAATGTGGAGGGGCTACTGTAGATGATTTTACAGTTGTTCACTTCTAAACTCTGGCAACTGTTTTCCAGTTCAGCTTGTTCCAGTGACTCAGGAAGTAAAATCTCATTATTAAGCTTTTTATTATTCTGCGCCAAGATTAATTTCCTCCTAATGCATTAACTTTTAAGGGCATGTATTCTCATTACTGGAGATGGCTTCTATCTTTTTTTCTGACTAGCTGCATTTGCCTAATACTGACAGTAAATTTCATCTTCCTAATATTCCATTGATCTTTAGCATTGCTGCTGATTCAATAGACTTTAACTTTTTATTTCTGTAATGGGATCATAACTCAAGCACGGGTTGTTTAAATATGCAACTCAAGTGCCATTGAAATCAACACAAAGCTATTTCTTGCTTCCAGAGAATTAATCTGTTATACGTCATATTCATTTCTCTCCTGCTGCTTAAGTGACATGGTGAAAACGATCTTAAAAGTTACTTGAATCCTACATAATTTGGTCAGCATTTCTGACTCTGTGATTCACCACAGTCTCTACAGCATGTCAATAAGATCTCTCAAAGGTGTTTTCCCTATGTCATATAAAAATGGGGATTATTCCTCTTGGTGATTATCCAAGAGCTTGGCATATATACTGTTCATGTTTTTTATGTGGTGTCAGAACAATACCCAAGTTGGCATCAGTTGGGTCTCTGAGGAGAAACATACCACAACCATGGTGCCATAGCAGAGAAGGCCCACCACATCTTTCCAGTGTGGTGGTGTTGTTGCTGCTACTGCATGCCTTTAAGTTGTTTCCAACTTATGGTGACTCTAAGATGAACCTATTGTGGGGTTTTCTGGGGACTGAGAATGTGTGATGTGCCCAAGATGCCCAAGTGGATTTCCATAACTGAGTGGGGAACTGAAATCTGGTCTTCAGGGTCATAATCCAATGTTCAAACCATTATACCATGCTGGCTCTTGCTCCTAGTGTATTGGCTCCAATGGCAGGATACAGTGTAGAGCTCCTTTAGAAAATCTTAGTTATTGGATAGGCATAAAAAGGGAGTGGCACATTTTTCATTACCAAAAGCTAAACTGGAGGCACTAAAGTGGCCATAAACCTACAACTGAAATAACTTTTACTTCCAATCAAACACAAAAATACTCAAGAAAACATGTGTGCTTCTTTTTATACTACTTGATTTGCTTCCTTTAAGATACTACCTCCTTCTTCTGCTCATTTGCAAAAATTGACTTGCTTTAGAGTTAACTGGAAGCAAAACACTCTCTTGGACAAAATGAAAATGAATCTCTGCATCCACTTACTCAGCTATTGTATTATTGTGTACATGCTTTAAATGAACATTTATTTTTTAAAGCCACTTTTAAGGATAAAACACCTCTAAAGTATGGATACATGCCATAATCTTACAATAAAGACAACTCACCAAGTTTCTCTTTGAAGTTAATTTCATTATAGATGTGATGTGGGGTGCATGTGGAATCAAAGCCCAGCAAAAATTACTACATGCCCTTAATGGGTTGCATTACTGAATTTAAAAGTCAAGTGGTAAAGTTTCTGATAAACTGTGAAAGTCAATTCCTACATCCACAGTTTAGGCACCTTTACTGGGACCAAACAAAGTGTCTCAAAATAGTGAGCAAGTTTTTCCAGAAGTCCTCAGTGAGCTGGGGTATAAGCATGGCGTGGGGAGACTAGTATTGATGCACTAGAAGTTTTCAGGCTGGCCTGATGGAAGCCACAACTTCTCTGTCCTGTCAAAGGTAACATTTCAATTATCACTTTTTAAAGCAGATGGGATCAAATGTGTCATTAGTTTTGGGAACTCCATTATGTTGTTGAATATGGGGAATTACTTTTTGAGTGACCACAGAATACCATCTACTACAATGTTCTGTGTCTACACAAAAGAAAAATGTAAGAAGATACTTATACTATTTGTACAGTGAAGTACTACAGGCTTCATTAATGCCAAAAATGTTGTCACCTCAGGGACATCCACATTAATTCAGAAAAATATACAAAAGCCAAGTTTCAGTAATAATCTGCAAATGGACTGGCAAGCGCATGTAAACTTTTCTAAACTAATGATTCCAAATGTCAAGGAATTAGTCATGTAATCCTTTTAATTTCATGCATAAGGGAAAGTAACAAAATAGATGTGCCTTCTCTGCAGTGTGAGGAGACTCTTCCCACAAATGAGGTAAAATGAAGGCATCTTCCTTTGATAATGAAGGCATCTGCAAATCTCTCTGTTTTAAAAAGGCCTCATATTTTAACAAGAAGGATAGTATTTAGTATGGTCTCATACTAAAAACATGGAGAGAAAGCAGAGACAGACAAAGAATTCATTGGTGATTACGAAACAGTGCCATTGCAGACTCTGTGGGGAAAAAGAATCAATAACAGCAAGCTACATTGTCATAAAGTGACAGAGTAGGAATATTTAAGATCACTGTGTGTATAGCTAATATCACTAGAAAACAAACTGAATCACAGAAAGAGGACTTTTTTTTTACTACAATCCTTAGCAGCTTGGGGGCAGTGGGGAGATAGGGATGGGCTACGGTTAATTTGGCATTCCCCAAATCCACAGCAGATCTTGTATTTCAGACTGGAAAGGGGAAATATTCTTTAGCAAAGACCTTTGTGCTATCAGCCTCAGGAAACAGTTATGTTAGCTCTGCTCTAAATTAAACACTTGGAAGAGTTCAGCAATGACTGGTAGGAGTATATGAGGATGGTCTCTTTTCTCTATCATCACAATATAATCCATCCTCCTAGCTGCCTAACTGCTATAACTTGGCTTGCCAGAGGTAAAATCTCCAATAAAATGAAACACAACTGATTCTGCTGGAGAATTTTTTGTTAAGATCACTCTATAGTGAAGTCAATTTAACTCATCTAACTGAGATTAAGCATGTAGGGTGCAGTCTTCACATCTTTCACATCTTCAACAAGATGTCTTGGTCATATATTTTCTTCTGTTCTTAATTTCTGTTCTTAGTTCACCTATCTGTTATGCTACAGAAATCCATGTGCTTGATGACAGAGTTCCCAACCTTGTTATTTTATTTAACGGGAACTGCATAAAGACTGTGGTAAGTTTTTGGACTTATTCTGTCAACTACATTAGGAACTTTCTACAATACACTTGAGATAGCTGCATTTTTTCACTAGAATGCATATTTATAAATAGATTTTTACAAACTTTATATTTACACTTATGTTTATATCTCAAACATTTTCATGCAAGTTTGGGACCTATTTTCCCCCCAGCAAATTGCTGGTTTTAGCCTGTTCTTATGAAACATGGTGTGGAAATGTTAAGACAAACTGTAGGTGCCATCACACAAACGTCTGATGCCTTAAAATCATAAGCAAAATAATCAACATCAGCCTGGACAATGCTGGGTCAATTTTCTAATATTAAATAGTGTTTACTTTACTGAAGCTTTGTCACTAAACATGGTAACAACTCTGAGACTAGTTCTGCTATTGTGTTTATGAAATCTCTGACTCTTTTTGTAGTGTTGTTTCACCACTTCATCAGCATTCAAAGAAATAACTGTTTCAGCATAAAAATAAAAGAGTGCTAGAGCCCTATGCAACTGATGAACTAGACTGGAATGCATAAAATCTTATGCTGTAAATTCTTCTTCTTAGTCTCAAAGGTGGTACAGGATTCATATATTACACTTTAAAGGAGATGCACACCCACCCTTTGTTTGGAGCAACCCTTTATTTGAAGTAGAAATGATTCCTTCTCTTAAACACCTTACAGATTGTGATGCTTATAGAAATACAATCTAGCTTCTATTTCCCCAGCGAGGAAACTTGTCTTTTGCTTTTGGCCTTTGTTATATTTCTTGTTGAACAAATGTGCATTTATGTGTGTGCTTTCTCAATAACTGCCAAAATATTCCTTCCTTGTTCAGTGCATGTTTAGCCAGCTGTAATTCTGCCACTACGAAGTTACACCAGAGATAAGATATGAAATGTTCTAATTTCCATCACTGCAGGGTAGAAATTCTGTGTTCTTTTGTGATTTGGACTCATAAATTGCCACTACTGATGCTGCCAGAAAGGCTTTTTTCATCTTGTAAACAAAGCTAAAGAGGCATCCTTGTCCTTACCCGCCCGAGTTCTTTGTCTTCTAAAGCCAATACACCGGTGCTCTCTGTAAACAGCTTCACCTTCACGGCTGGAAGGGCATGTGTCGTGGTAAAGTCACCCTGAGTCCCCCAGCTGTGAAAACATCCACAACCAAAGAATTAGAAAAGAAAGGAAGCCTGCTAACTCAGTTCTCTCACCTTGGAACAGAAAAGGTTAATGCAAATGTCACCAACTGTCATAGTCATTTAAAAAAGCAACAGGAGTGACATTGTGTTAATTAATTAAGTTGGTTAAAAAAAGTGGAAGACAACATTTCAGCAATGTTATGGAGCTTCCTTCTGGAAGACAAGAGAATAGCATGAAGACAGTGCTAATAAATAAATAACACACCTTTATTTTTATTTCACAAATCAATACAACACAGGCTGATGAACCTTTTTTTTAAAACTGAAACACAATATTTAAGTTGATTAAGATTGCTATCCCACATTACTGTATTATCTGTGTGGCTACAAACAATTGATAGGGCTCATAGACCACAAAGGAAATACAAATTCCAACAAATTCCAATGCAAGGGAGTTCCATGAATGCAAATCTGGTTTCTCTTCAGACGGTATAAATTCAAATCCTAGCAATAAACACAGAAGTATATCAATATAATGTATTAATGATTATACTAAATACTAATTAATAAAATCAATGCATTACTAATTTTAGGTAGTTTATTGAGACTTATCAAATGTTAAAATGTTTGCCTACATATTTTGGATAATGTGGGCAGAGTGGTAGAGGTAAGAAAAAGTAGGGGAACAGAGAGGGAAGAGACAAATGTTGGGTGCCATTCAGAGAAAAAGCACCATAATGCAATGAAGTCAGGGTCGCATTCACCCATTTGTGTACCTAATTCCTGTGTAAAATAATTAGACTATGAAGTGTAAGTAGAACAGATAATACAACAGTAACAGATGATGGCCAAGATCCTACATCTGTGTGTACATCCACACAGGCAGTTCTGTGTCTTCCCGCTGCCTGGCAGCTATCCCACTTTGGAAGGGAACACTGATGTTGTTTATCCTGGGGACAGGGATTCAGGACCATGGAGAAGCAGCTGGTCTCAGCTTGGTTGGGGAGAGGAAGAAATGAGGGTAGGCTCTCAAATAGAGTGCACCTAGCTTTCCTGTGCTCTGGAGGTCTGAGCAGCCAGACCTTTGTGGTCTAAACAGCCTTGTTCCCTGCCTACTGATAAATGACAGCAACAGGGGCCCCTCTTGGGCTTACTTGCTGCTTAGCAGTGGGGAGCTTTCTGCAAGGAGTGCAAGGGCACATAAACAGCCCTCTATGTCACATCCTAAATGGAACGTATGTACCTGTAAGTTACTAACAGGATGTCAGCTGACAGATCCATGGAAAGCATGAAAAAATGCAGAATGGAAGAATCTGGCTAAGGACAGAGGTTTATACAAGACAATGTTATGAATATGGAGGTTTTCCAAAGCTTTGTATTCTCAATAGGAAGGCAAAAGAAAAGGTAGCAATTTCCTCACTTCAAGATAGGCTACGGTAGAGCTTTCCAAACTTTACAGGCTGGTGACACACTTTTTAGACATTCATCATTTCACGACACGGTGATTCAGTTTTACTAGCAAACTGGAGATTAAACTAACCCCTTGTAAGAGATACAGACACATACATAAATTGTAATAACAAAATGTATGGGGACACAACATATCTCATGAAAATCTTTCATTTTTTTTTTAAAATATATGATTTATAAATAATAATATACAGTTCCAAGATTGTGGGTGACATACCTACACACTTCAGGCGACACATTAATGTTTCATGGCACACCACTTGGAAAACCCTGAGCTATGGGATTCTTGCCCTGTGAGTGTCCTGCAACTCTTGAATGCTAAGCGGAAACCCCGTTTCTTCCCTTTCATGCATTCTCTTTGTGCGTCTGAGGCCATTTCCACACTATTCTGTAATAGTGCTCTTATTCCACTTTCAACATCCTGTGGAATTCTGGGGTTTGTATTTACTGAGACCAAAAAGCTCCCTGGCTGAGAATGCAAACCACAGGATTCCATAGGATGTTGAAAGTGGAATAATAGCACTATAACAGTGTAGGGGAGAAATGGCCTAAAACTCTAAGGAGTGGCAATGAAGGGAAGAGAAACTTTGATATGTGGGATGTTCAACTAAAAAGGGTCTGTATTCCATCCAACCCAATGCATCTGTGTTGATGGCAGGACATGAAGTAGGTTCTCAGAAGAAAAGTTTGCATGGATAAGATCAATGCACCAGAAGGTAGTCTTTCAAACAATCTGGTCCCAAACTGTTTGGGGCCTTCTGGTTAATCACTCGTACTCTGAATTGCCCATGAAAACAAACTGGAAGCCAGTGCAGATTAAAGAAGCAACGTAAAACTTTAAAAACCAGACACTCGCACTGAAATTTTACACCAGCTGGAGTTTCTGAATACTTTTTAAAGAAAGTCTCACAAAAGCATGTTGCAATATTCTGGTCTAGATACGATGGCAGTGTAACATTTTAAAAATTTAATTCATTTTATCCCAAGTAGTTAGTATAAAAGCCAAATAACACATACACACACACGTGCTCATGCGTAAACACACACACACACTTTGACTGTTTGCAAGACCTTCCCAGAGGAAGCATGCTTAGGATATCAACTTCAGAACTTTCTCCGTTGCACAGGTTATATTAAGTTTAACAATTCACAGCAGGCTTTCTCTGTCTAGCTCAGGAGAGAGAAAGTGAGGGAGAGTGAATGCATGGGAACTTTTCATTATAACTGTGATAGATTTTCAATAATCTTCACAGCTCATTTAATTTTGTTTCGTGAACTTTCATGCTGTGCTACCTTTTTTTTTTAAACAAATTGCATATTTGCTCTTATGAAAGCAGGTAGTTCTCTTCTCTCTTCAACTTTCACTTAATGAAACGCACACAGAGCTCAATAAATCCCAAGAAAACAGCCTTAATTATTTCCATTTTGTGAAAAAAGGGACTATAAGGACGGTAAGGTTAAAATATAAGAAACACTGTCAATCCATTTGATGTTTTGTTTGCTGTTTTCTCCAAATCCACAGGAATACCAGAGAGGAGAACAGAGACACAATGGGCAGGGCTACCAGCATTGTTTGACTGCTCAGTAGTAAGATGTCAGGAACGAAAGTGGCTGCACACAATCTAACCTCAAATAGGACACAAGTAAAAAGTGGGAATTAAAATTTCAGGGGCAATCGGTTAGTTAAGGAAGAGACTTTTCCTTTTTTTTTTTTTTAAACTTTCTGCTGGAGATTTAGCTGAGAAAACATACTTGCAATCAGTTTTCATATGATAAGAAAGGCCTGTATGTAGCTACCTCCAGAGAACACGAGGAAGCACCATGGGACCATAGCTCTCTAAATTCCAGTGCAGGATTGCATAGCCCTTGGACTATGCCTGCTGCAGTACAATAAGGTTTAAACTTTTCATTTTGTCCTGTGAATGTATAAAGTTTGTTTTATCTCTGTTGATGTGACATACAAAGAAAATGTGGGTTAGCAAATGAGTGCCAGAGAGTATGAAAACAGCAATACCTTTAGTATGAAAACAGCAATACTTTTTAGTTCCAGTCTTTCAATCATATCGTAAAACTATTAAAACTTCTGATAATGTCTAATGGATATATTAGGACACTAAGAGTCTCAAGAAATGTTGACTGTATGAAAAACAGATGAGACTTTCAAAGCTACTATGATACCTCTTGATTTGGAAAATTCTAAGTGGTACCACTGTTTATGCTGAGCCACACAGTATAGGCTAAATGTTGAAGGGCTGACTTTTTTTTATAATCCCCGAGACCCATATTCTTACAATACAGGGAATAGAGTGCATGTACTGTGCATACAGACTGCTTGTATTCAATGGAAAGATGATGGCTGTGGATATATGCAGGCATGTAAACCCAAACACAGATGGTGAAACTAATTTTAGGTCTATCAGAAAAGACAGCATGGCTTCAAGGGGTTTGTTTCCTTGACAATATCTCACTGTATGCTTTTTAACGGATAGAATATTGCTGTTTCTCAGATTTGCAGCCAAACTTTCCCTCATAATTAGGTATATCCTTCTTATGATACATATTTTTCAATGGGTTTGTACAACAATGGACTTAGTTAAGCTTAGATTATTGATCCAGGACCGTACAACAGTAGTCTTAGTTAAGCTTGGATTATTGGTCTATACATGCATGACAAACCAGCATCTAGACTTCAACCCAAAATGACATACTAAAAAAATCATAGCCTCATCAGTCTGAATCTGTGAACTGATTAACCATTCTTTATTTACTTCCCATGATAGCTTGTTTCTTCTCTACAAATGATGGCATCACATTTCCTGTGTCAAACAGATCACATATGGCCCAAAGCAAAGGAAAAGCCTTAATTTATTTTGCAGGGGTATATGGCATTTAACCACTGGTGGCGCAGTGGTTAAATGCCAGTACTGCAAGCCACAAGGTTGTGAGTTCGATCCTGCCGGGCTCCAAGGTTGACTCAGCCTTCCATCCTTTCGCAGGTCGGTAAAATGAGTACCCAGCTTGTTGGGGGCATGTATAGAAATGTATCGAAATACATGCTATTTGTAAGTTGTTTGCTGCCTCGATCCATATGGAGAGGCGGGATACAAATAAATTAATAATAATAATAATAATAATAATAATAATAATAATAATAATATATTCCTCCTTTTATTTTCAAAAATATTTCTACCTTCATAGGCATTGCTGTCATATGTTTGATACTGTATATACAAATGAAATACAGGAGAATAGATATTTGTAATTCCTTAAACAGTTATCCTGCCCTGCTTTTATGTATCACGTGCACAACTGATTCACCCATGCATTCTCCTCCCATTCATATGAATGGGACTAACCTGTGCAGTACTCTTCCATTAATAAGCACAGATTCCTTTTTTCCCCCATCATGCTGCTCCTCATTCCCTATTCTATTAAAATTACAGATCGTAATTATGCATCAGACCCAATTCAAGAAGACAAGCCAGTAAAAAATCATACAAGAAAAGCCGCATAGACCTTTTAGCCTAGTTGTGCAGGACTGGACAAAAGTAAATACTGAAGTATTTGCCAGCTGGAATGAACTGGATTCAGAGACCTGCTCAATATAGTTGTAAGAGTGATGGATGCTACTGCTCAGGTAAGAAGATGGTCTCATCCTCATTGGACAATGTCACTCTGTCTCACTTGGTGTTCAGAACATTCTTCCAGACCATGCAGTGGCCACTGCATACAGGCATGGAAATAATACCGACAAGTAAACCAAGGAGAGGACATTTTACACTGTTGTGTCCACAGTGGCTTCAATAGACTCCCACACTGAGAGCTCTATGAGACAGATGACACTAATACCATTTGTCCAGTGATGTTTATTACATTCAACCGACATTCTGCCAAAATGAAGAGGGCTGAAGATAAACTGAAATGAAGATTTTAGAGTAAAATATTGTTTTAAGAAGTTTTTACTAAAAGGTGGTATGTAGATTAATAGCTACACAACACAACTGAAGTGCGTGGCCTTGAGTATGAAACAATGACCCACAGCATTAAGCTGTGAGGGCAAAATAAGACTATAATTGTATAAGCACTTTGTAAGTCACAAATTCAACACAATTATAGTCTTAATCTCGTACTTGAAGAAGCAAGGACAGCCATTAGAGGGCAGTATAGTCTTGGAAAAGTCTACAAGTTGTTGTAGGTATATGCAACTCACATCCAGCCTATACTTAACAGAGGGAATATGACAGAGGCAGCGTTACCCACAATAGAAATGTTTATACAGTTATTCCAGAGTCGCCTTTGGCAAATAAGTTTTGCACAAAATACTGTCTGCAACCAGCTCAACAAAGTCACCAGAAAATTATTTCCTCTGTATACAAAGGCACAGCTGCCTAGGCACTGTAGTTCAGTCTCTGCTGATATCTATGGGGCCTGTGGGTGGCTACAGCCGTTTTTAAGCATGTTTTCTCTAATATTATTTTGGATGCAACATCTAAGAATGAAATAAAAGTAGATGGAATTATATACAGTTTATGAGCATTTTCATTTCTCAGTAGATTTACAATTAGATTTTTTAAATAATCTCAGTTGCCCAAGTAAATAGGAAAAATATTTTTATGTTAATGTGTTCACCTACCAAAACTGAGAATGAATCCTACATCTTAGCCTGAAACCATTTTTTTTTAAAAACCCACAGATTCTACATCACTTTACTATTGCTTAGTCTCAGTTCCCATGACATTAATAAAAGAAATATAAATATTGATGGCATCACTTCATTGTCTTGCTTTGAACACTTCTGAGAAAGAGACTATAACTTTGGTACCTGGTTATACACTTGTTAACCATATTTTACAGATTGCAGAAGTCAAAGACCATAGAATCATAGAGCTGGATGGTCTATGAGGGACGTCTAGTTCAATCCTGTCATGCGGAACATACAACTAAAGCACTTCTGAGACATGGTTATCTAAACTCTGCTTAAAAGACTCCAAAGAAGGAGAATCCACCATACTCCAAGGCAGCCTATTCCACTCTTGAACAACTCTTACAGTAAGGATATTCTTTCTAATGTTTATGGAAAGAGTTTTTTCTTGTAATTTGAATTCACTGGTTTGTGTTCTAGCCTCTGGAGCAATATAAAACAAAATCTCTCCCATATGACAATCTCTCCCTTCAGTTATTCAAAGATGGCTATTATATCACTTCATATCACTTCTCCAAGCTAAGCCACTCCCTACAGGGAACAGTTTTCACCTTGGTCTCCCTTCTCTGGATACATTCCAATTTGTCAATATCCTTAATTGAACTTGGGTGTATTCCAGGTGAGATCTGACCAAGGCAGAACTGAATTGTACTATTATGACTTCCCTTGATCTGGACAATACATCCCTGTTGATATAGTCTGGAATTACACTGGCATTTTTGGCGACCATATCACCCTGTTGACTCATGCTTAGCTTGTGGTCTACTAAGACACCTGGATCTCTTCTACATCTGTTGGTGTCATCCATTCTACATTTGTACAGTTTATTTTTCCTGCCTTACATTCATACCATTTGAAGTTCATTTAGTTAGCTTTCCAATCTGTCAAGGTCATTCTTAATTCTGATATTGTCTTCTGCATTATCAGCCACCCCTCCTAATCTTGGGTCATCAATGAATTTGATAAGCATGGCCTACATTCCACCATCCAAGTCATTTATAAAGATGTTATGTGACCTGTGGCACCCTTTTACTCACTTTTCCCCAGGATAAAGAGCAAACATTAGTGAGTACACTTTGAGTTCAGCCCACCACCAATTTCAAATTGACCTCCCATCATCATCATCATCATCATCATCATCATCATCATCATCTCCCCCCATCATTATCACATCTGTTGCTGTTGTTGCTGTTGTGTGCCTTCAAGTCACTTCCAATTTATGGCAACTCTAAGGTGAACTTATGAGCTAACAGGGTGTAACCTGCCCAAGGTCCCCAGTGGGGGGCATCATCATCATCATCATTATTATTATTATTATTATTATTAATATTATTATTTCTGTACCACTCTTTATTACAGGATCTCAAGGCAGCATAAACTATAAACAATTAAAAACCTTTCCAGATTAAAAGCAACAACAACAACAACAATAATAATAATTTAAAATCATTCTAAAATTAACAGCTAAACCCATTTGAAACCATGCACATTGTCCATAGCCCTGCCTAGCCCACATTTTATCACCGTATCTGTATGAATATCATGGGGCACCTTGTCAAAAGCATTACTAAAATCAAGATAAACTGCATCCTCTGCAGTCCCCTGATCTACCAGCTTATAATTCTGTTAGAAAAGGATAAGAATGGTTTGGCATGAGTTGTTTTTGAGAAACCTATGCTGGATTTTAGTTTTCACAACACTCCTTTCTAAGTATGCACAGACTGACAGTTTAATTATCCATTCTAGAATCTTTCCTGGTACTGACATCAAACTGACTGGTCAAGTAGTTGCTTGAGTCTTTTTTAACCCTGTTTTGAAGATGGGGACAATAGTCATCCTCCCTCAGTCAGTTGGGATGTCCCTTGTTCCTCAAGAATTCTCAGTGATTGCCAGTAGCCCTGAAATTACATCTGCAACTACCCTTAATACCCTTGCAGCACATTTCACTGGTAACTAGACAGGGAAGTACATCCATATTGGCTCCGTTAGACTCTCTGTACCATTGACAATGTTCAATATCATATTTCCAAACTCTCTAGCTTCCCCCTTCAGGGCTGTCTTGCAGCCTGGCCCACCAAAACTTGATGTGTATTTGATGATAACTCAGGCAAGGGCTTCCTTTCTAACTTAAAACTCACCCCTTGTTTACAATCTTCCACCAAAATAGTAAAACCTTTTTATTCATACAGGAATTTCAGCTACTGCTTGTTTTTCCTTTCTCTGATGTTTTTAATATTGATTTTGCTGTGCTTTGTGGTTTATTTTTAATGTATTTTATTGTTATTTGCTTTCAGCAATTTTAATGAAAAGATATAGACATAAAGTTAAGCCATAAATAATAGTGTAGGAGCTTAGTGCCAGATAACCTCAGGATATTTCTTATCCAGTTTCTGGCTTCACACTGCAGACAGAAATTTAAAGATCACCAAGGAAATATTCTGTTGTATATATAGCTCAGATAAAACAGGCTAAAGGTTATTATGGCTAATGGGAACAGCATGCAGGCAGATTTGTATAGGATTGCACTTTTATGGTGTCGAAGCCATCTGCACTGGCTAGAGTGCCAGATGAATGCCATCGGTGATAGCATTTTTAGAAGACATCCTATACAGCAATCCCCTTCAAAAAGATTGTATTTATTGGTGATCTTATCTTCACAAGGAACTAGAATGCACGTGTGAAGTGTTCTTTTGGATAGACTTAGTTCCTGTAGATGACTCCGAAACTAAGCTCTTGTAAACAACCCTGAACAGGTTTGATAACCTGATGTCAGGAGCTTTGAACTTCACACGTAGATGGTCTCTATACACACAAAAATGCTCAAGTGAGAATGGACCTATAATAGTATCTGAGAAAACTGTTCTCCGTATTTACTTTGCACTTCTTATGTCACTTTGTGTGTTTACGGTACTTGTTTGTCTGAAACTGTATATCCAATGCAGCAATGGTGGTTTTACCAAAATTTCATCACAAAACCCTACCTTCTGTAGATCTTGTTTAAAATTATTTGAAGCTCTGGATCAATCTGAGCATGCTCAATTTTAATTCTTTCTTTGAAGAAAGCTAGTTACTCTGCACTGATTTTTTTTAAAGCCTATCATGTCATTATGTACACATTATGAATGGATACTATACTTCCCTTTTGCTTTACACAGGCATTTGAACTAAATATCAAGAACAGGCCATAGTTTATGTGGCAAAGTATACTGTGCCATTTAGAAACAGCTGGTAATTTGCCTTGTATATTTTAATATATTTCATTTAAATTCTGTTCAGGCACTGTTTGTTTCACTGGATTCGACACACAAAAAGGAGAGTGCCCTGCCCCACCCTCTTGCTTTTCTCATGTGGATCCCATATGGGAGAAAAGCGAGATATAAAATAAATAATGTGGAAAGGTCTGAAGAGGAAAGATTTTTGTTTGTATGGAAGCTCTTGTGAACCAGAAATCTTATTTTCCAGCATTCTTGCTCAGTAGTCTCTCTCTTTAAACTCATTACCTTCCAGAAGAGAAAGGAGAAAACACAGGGCTAGATATCCTCTTTTAAAAATATGTAATCAAAACTGATAAGTAATGCCAGAGGGCTTTACCCAGTGTATATATCAGGGATGGGAATCAAGCAGCCCTCTAGATATTGTTGAACTGCAACTTCCAGGATTCCTCACCATTGGCTAAACTAAGACTGTTATTATTTGCAGTCTTAGCCCATTTCCACACAGGGTTTTTAACATGGGGCAGAGCGTCCTCCAGGGAGGACGTCTGCACCTGGGAGCAGACTGGGTCGGACCTACTTAACATAGATCTGCACCTCAGCCTGCTCCGGAACGACCCCAAGTGGTCATCCAGCGTGCTTTTGAAAGATCGCTAAAAACAGGTCTTTCAAAAGCATGGAGCACGCCACTGCGAGCCTGCTCCCTTATGCAGATTCGCAGGCTCACATTGGTGCGAGCCAGCGATCTGCTGGGGGTGGGCTTTAGGCTGGCGAGCTTCAGCGGTTGGTCAAGACTCTCGACTAACCGGAAGCTGCCATTTTCATCCCGGGAGCAGTGCGGAGCGTGGACCGGACCGGGGAGCCCAAAAGTCCAGTGAGTAGCAACACGGCGATTCCCTCGTCCCATGCAGAAATGGCCTTAGTCTAGTATACAGTTTCATGAAACATGGTACACAGCTTCATGAAATATATCTATCAACACACTCCTTCTGCACAGCCCTTAACAGAAACACTAATCTAATAAGGGAGAAGGTCTTTTAAAGGCATGTAGAGATTTCAAGTTGATGATAGGACCCATAAGGTTTGTAAATGGAGAACTCTGAATTTTGCTCAATGTTACCAAAACATTCCCATAATGAACCCTGAATAGCCTAATTATACTGTGGAAACTCCCCTAGAGTAATAATCCAGTCAAGTAATCCATCCAAGAAGAGTCAGTGTGGTGTAGTGGTCTGAGTGTAGACAAGGACTCCAGAAGACCAGGATCTGAATCCCTACTGAGCCACAGAAATCTGCTGGATGACCATGCAGAAGTCACACCTTCTCAACCCATGAGGAAATCAGATGCAGACTTCCTTAGAATAAATCTCACTAAGAAAACCCAGAGATCCAAGAGAATACCAGACTTATCTTTTTGTGCAGCACAAATAATACTGAATCCAGGGTCAGCTCTGTTTAGCATTTGCATGAGGGAGATGCCAATGAATACTAGGTGCTGTAGGGCATATTTCAGAGGAAGGAAGTGGCAAAGCCACCTCTCAGTATTCCTTGCCTAAGAAAACCCAATGAAGCTCATTGACTTGCCATAAACCAACAGGCAACTCAAAAGCACTTGCACACACATCTTAACCCACATTTTCTCTCTCACACACACACACAGAGAGAGAGAGAGATTAAAAAAAAATAAGTCCAGGTATTCTAGAAATCCTTTAGGTTCTGTTCATAATGCACAGTGCGGTTCTAGTTGCTATAATCTCCCGCTACAGGGCATATGCATACATTTCCTTGCTGCTTTACCTTCTGCCACAGGAAGTTGGAAAGAAAGCTTGCCCCCTTCAGTTTTCCCTTCCGAGGTGTGTGCACACATCTGTACACAAAGTACAAAGACATACCAATTGTTTCTCCTGGATTCCAGCCCCTCATAATCTTTCCCTTACAGTTTTCATTTTCCCCTTATCATTACTACATTTCAATCACACAATAATACTCAGAAGAACAAAAAACCTTGAATTCACTCCAATAAATGTAAACCTGGGAGGAAACCACACACCTAGAACAACTAATTACAGTCAAGTTGAAACCAAGGATTTAATGCTAAACAGTATACTATATCTGGTACAACTCATGCCTTGAATTCACAAGCTGAATGTGCACTATCTCCCAACATGCTATTAGCATGGGAACATGTCTTCACCATGGTTAAATCAAGGGACTCCAAGACAAGACACATGTAACAGTTTGAGTATCAGGCTGGAAACATGAGTGTTATCTCTACTATTTTAATCAGAGAGCAGTGTACACAGGAAATTCCAAATTCTATCTAAAAATAGATTTATTAAGTATTCAACCTGTGGTGGTTTTATAATTCTTGGCACAAAATATTATTTCCAAAAACTGAATGATCTTTTTCATTCCCTCATTTTCCTCATAGCAAACATTTTCTGGCACTCTGTTAATGCCACTTGTGCTTCCAATGAGTCAAGAGATATGTGGGGTAAAACTGGATGTTTAGGGGTATTACGTTATCAGACATTTGGGCTTCAGAACGGGAAGTCACAATAAAATGATATTGCAAGAATATGTCAGTCAATGGAGGGTACCAAAGAATTTCAGAAGATAATCAGGCAATATTTATACAGATTATACCGTACCATTGACTGCAGAGATCATGGAAAACTATGGATTGCTCTGAAATAAAGAGATGCACCACAACATTTGAGTACCAGATGCACAACCTATACTACATAGTAGTATAATACACTGCTGTAGTTCATGTAACCTACTGGTTAAACCACTGCAATGTACTTTCCATGGTTCTGTCCTTAAAGATGACACAGAAGCTCCACCTAGAGCAACATGCAATGGCTAGACTGATAACTGGAAGGATTTATAAAAATCATATAATACGAGTTGTAAAGAAATTGCACTTGCTGCTCATACATTTCTGACTTGAATTTAAGATGCTGGTAACGAAATTTAAAGCTCCAAGCAGTTTGGGATATTAATATTTGAAGGAGTGCTTCTCCCTATATGTTCTTATATTCTATAGTTGAGGGAGCACCTCTCTCTGTTTAGGTCTGCTGAATATTGAAACCTACTGGGGGGGCCTCCTTTGCATCCCATCAGTAGGGGAAATACACTGGGGGACATGAGAGAGAGCCTTTTCTGTGCTGGCACCCTGGGTGTAGAATTCTATCCCAATGGAGGCCTGATTGGTGCCAACATTCATATAATTTCAATGCCAAATTAAAAATCTGGCCTTTTATTAAAACCTTTGGGTTGCACATGTTTTATAGTTTTACTATTCAAGATGGTTTCAACCAATTTTGCATTGTCTATTTTTAAAATGGGAAACTATTTAATATATTTTTAATCTTTTTAAAATTTTGCATCTATTTATTGTTTTAAGTTGATTTCACTGTATGCTGCCCCAAGATCTTTGGATAAAGTGCAAATGCCTGCTTGAGGACTGAGATCTTCTGCAGGGCCTTTCTCTACAACCCACCAGTAGGAGCAATGTACTTTTGTACTTTGTGAGGAAACAGGAGACGATCTTCACTGTTGTGGCTCCTTGGTTGTGGAATGTCCTCCCATTGGAGGAATGTCCTCCCCTCCCATTGGCACCAATACGGGATTCACTTAGGCATCAAGCTAAATTTAGCTTTTTAATAAAAGCATTTGGAGCCTAATGACTTCTGTATAGTTAGATTGTTTTAACTTTAACTTTTAAATTATTAAATTGTTTGGTTTTAGAATGTTCATTTCTATATATAAGTCAAAGTTTGTTTGTCTGTGTCAGGCAAAGACCTCATATGATTGCCTGTGTCAGGCAAAGACCTCCTATGATTGGCTGCCTAAGAAGATTCTATGGAATTCTGGGGTTTGCAGTCCAGGGAGGGGCCTTTAGGATTCTCAGCCAGAGAGCTCTTGGGCCTCAGTCAACTTGGGCCTCAGTCAACTGTGTCCATCTCAAATAAGCTGGTTGCAATGGAGACGTGGCCTAGCAGCAAGGAGGAAGACAGTGTATTCCCTCAAGAATCCAACCTCTGTATGTTAATAACTCTGCATACAGATTGGAATGGGGAATGTGGGGAAAAGTTACAGGTACTGGACAAGACAGTTTGGGGAATTAGAGACACAGACTCTTACCTATGAGAAAATAAAATCCTGGGCAACAGTGGGTATATATGCTAGTTGTTTTATATTTTTGTTGTTCTCATATTAAATTGTTTAAACTGATGCAATTGCTAGCTACTAAGAGACCTTATCACATGGGGCAGGATGTAAATAGTATAAATGCATAGGGACATATATGCTCTGGATAAGACACCACTATCAGCATAGAATATGGAGAAATAAAATGTTTTCCAACTGGAGGTGTAAGAAAAGGAAAGGGGGCATCTTATTACCTTGAATTATATACTGAACAATGCATCACAGATGGAGTAATTCCATACAAAAAGCCACGGAGCTGAGTTTGCAAGAACTGAGCAAGGCTGTTATCACAGGATCACTTCTTGGTCTCTCATTCATAGGGTTACCATAGGTCGAAGTTGATTTGATGTAACAACAACAGCATAAAGAGCCAACAACATTTTTTATCTTATTTTCTTTTCAACGACTGGAATTCACAGACAGGTTTCACATTCCACTGGTGACAACATTTCATCGATGAATTCCCTGAGTGAATTTGCTGGGAGCAATCTTTAGCACTAGTTTCTTTGCTCCATGCCTGAAACCCGAACATTTTCCCTTCAGATACAGAGATTAGCTTTTATGGAACTGTCTTCAATTCATACAAATGGAAAATTTGAGATGCAAACAGTATATTCTTGAAAATGAGCGAACAACATTTTTATAGTGGAAAACTACTGGGAAGACTATTTCCCCCTCTCCTAACACAGAAGTGAAATATGTTTATGGTCTCTTGCGTTCTGAATCCACTTCACCGTGACTATGCATTTTTGTTTTCTGTAACTTACTGTTGAGCAAGACAAATGAATTAAATTGGCTGCTTCCTCATAGATTTTGCTCTCTGCTCAACCTCTTTCCAGCTGCTACTGAATGTCATTTTATGACTGAGCATTGCAAGACTCAATCTTTCGTGTTGATGCTTCAAACTGCCAGAAATAGCTAGCGTAAATTAACCTCATTTCTTAGTAATAGTCAGAGTACAAAGCCTCCTATCTTGATAGTTCTAACAATATCCAAACTTGCCAGGTATAAGTGACATTATATAACTATTAGCATCAAATAAATAGTAATTTTCTAGCAATTAAGGTTATGTATCAGGGGAAAGCAACATTCTACATTTTTCTTTGCTTGTGTTTTAGTGCCACTGAGCTTATTTTTTTTTCTGAATGTAATGGTCTTATTTCTTGTTGGCATCTACCATCTCCCTCCCCCACAATCGATTTTCATTGAATGAAGGGTAAGCAAGGATTGTGGAACAGACCTAATATAGGATAGGTGTAAGAAGCATTAACGGGCAGGGGGGGGGATCCTTCTACAACCTTGCATTGTGCATTTTGATAGCATCTGCTTTATACAACGCCTATCTCTGCTTACTATTAAAAGCCTCTTATTTGCTGAAGCATTCCCAGACCATATGTTATCCACAAATGTTACAAACCAAATGCAAACAGTAATTTCCATTAGGTTTTCTTTATGAGAGGAGCATTAGTCACAAAGGGAATAAGCCAAATGAGAATAAACACATACAGCAAACCTTTGAATGTGGTGCTTATAAATTCAGACTTAATAAAACTGAGAAATACTCACTTCATTACTGTAAGGACAATTTAGCAATGGGATTTAGGGCAAACTGGATTTTAGGATGATGTCATTAGTTGCCATAGTGATATTCAGCATAAGGACATAATTTAGCCCACTGAAATATTATTCGCCGTCATGCTAAGTGCATGGCTTCAATGCACAAGGTTTTTTGTTAGCAATAATAAAGGTTAGCCTCTAATAATATTTAGACAGCAAATTCTTTTCATACATAAAGTTCTCGGTTTGCTTCTTTACAAGGCAAAATCATCCGCAGATAAATGACAGCTGAATTTATTTCAAGTTTTCTTTTTGTTAAACATTTGAACTGCTTTTTATTAAAAGTTTTCTAAGAAGTTGTACAGAATTTCTGTAAAAAGGCTTTTCAAGCATCATCTAATCTGTGAATTAGAGGCAGAATGGATGAGATGGAAGAGAGGGAAAGGAGGGAGGGTGGAAGGGCAAGGAGTATGAAGTAAACCCCATGAAAATGATGTTACGCCCAACTTCACCATGGAGGCCATACCAATAAGCCTGCTCAGACAGTAGTTTGAGTAATGAGAAATATGTGACTGATTATGTGGATTTCAGTAGAATTGGTAAACTCTGTCTGCAGTATAGCAACTGATTATAAAAGATATTTAGTATATACCCTGGAGATTTTCTTGGGGATCAATAAAAAAAAATTAAATAATACTTGCGCCATTTTTTTTTTGAGGCACCTGTATAACTCCCCTAAATCTGAGCTGCATGACCTATTGTCTATGTTGTTGGATTGCAACTCTCATGATTCCCCATTGTAGACAATGTTGCCCTGTGTTCATGGAAACTGGAGTCCAACAACCCCTGATTTAGTTATAAGAGAGGTAAGCACCTGAAAAACTATGCAAGTTCTGCTCCTTTTTTCCTTTTCTCATGACAAATCCCTAAATTGTTTCTTTGAAAATAAAATCTGTGTTTTTTTCTTTCCCCCCTTTTTTTCTTTAACCTCGTTCCCTGAAATCTGTTATCATAAATAAAAGACTTTTGTAGATTTTCTTTCTAACAATACAAAGGTCATTTCTGCGCTAGATTGTTATAATGCTATTATTCCATTTTCAACGTCCAATGAAATCCTGGGGTTTGTAATTTAGGGAGGGGCCCCAGGATTCCAAAGGTTGTTGAAAGTGGAATAATAGCACTATAACAGTCTAGTGTGGAAATGACCAAAGTCAGCACCAAATTCAAAGCTTTCCAGACTGCTTGAATTTCTGATTCTCCACTGATTCTCCACTGTGGAAACCCTTCCAAACTGTGATTTTATAATACAGCATATGGGCTATAGTAATGGTGATGATGATAATTCAATATTTTTGTAGTTCTCTACAAATTCCTAGTGTAGTTTACAAGAACAATTAAAATGTTTTGTGAAACAAAACAAACAAACAAAACCCCTAAAATAAACTGAAAGGTCAGAAACACCAAGAGCAGACTTAGAAAGTCATATCTAAAAGCCTCGGAAAATAAAAAATTCTTCGTCTGGTGCTGAAAAGTCAGCAAAACAAGGACCAGATAAACTTCTCTAGGGAGACCATTCCATAGCTGGAGATAGTCCTGCAGGTAGTCTGGTTCTAATCCTAACCTGAAAAATAGGTATACAGGCATAGCAAAGCATTTTAACAAATAACACCTTTTTTTTTACAAAGGACCCTCCCTTCCTCTTTGTCTTCTGACAGAGAGAAAGGGGGAGAATAGATAAACTTGCCTCACCAGCTGTCCCCAGCATGTACAAGAAGTTTGATCACCAAAATGGAAGTTTTAAGGAAAGTGGAGGCTGGTGAATGGGAAAAAAAAAATATCTGGATACACTCTAGAAGAAGCATTTAAATGGTTTCTGGAAGGTTCTTGTTTACTTATATAAGGGTCAGCTGACCTGACTGTTTCATTTCACATGGGCACATTATTATTTTGGAAAATAAACCTTCCTGAAAGATGTTCAACTCCTCTTGTTTTATGGGGGTGTAACCTATCCCTATTCTTTCCATGCAGTTTCTGCCTATGATAACCAACCTTTTCTGCTAAAGAAGTAATGGCCAGGAACACATCTACTTTGTTAAAACAGGTACAGTACACTGCTATGTCAGAGGGATACAGATAAAAATAGCTTTTTGATTTTTAAATATTATATAGGAGGTTTTGGTAGATGACAGACCGCTTTCCTATATTACTTTCTGCATTTTAGTTTCTTGTGCAGATTCATTATGCCTGGTTTTCTGTTCCACTTAGCTTTGTACTGTTAATGGAAAATTTCTGCAACTATGTGCAAATCTGATTTGTGAAATTTGCTCTTGCTACAAACTTCCTCTGCGTTCTATTAATTCCCACAATGCTACCCTCACCCTCAGCAAGATGTACATTTCCATTTTCACCCTCATACTAATTTGAATGAAAGAGATGTTAACTTCACTCACTGTTCACTTTTTAAAAAGGCATCTGTTTTTAAGTCCCAATAACAGATTTTCTTTTTTTCTTTTAAAGGGGCATGGATATACACTTGTATTGGAACAAGGAGGGCATAATGTCCTTTACAGCTGATTAGTCTTAATTGTCTTCAAGATCTTTTGACACTGTCATGTGATTAGCCCTGCAATCCTACATATACAAACATTTGGGAGTGATCTGCTTAGGATAATAGATTATTTGAAACTGATGAGTTAAAAATACAGGTTTATTTGCGATTTGATCTCTGCCTATCCTGAGGCTGCAAACTATTTCTGAATTTTGGCCCCTGCAATGCAGTCCAACAGCCTCCAAAATTTACCCACCCTTGTGTAAATCCTAACTAAGTCTGATGAAGTAGATTTAAGTCTACGAAAGCTTATGATACCAACTTTTTTCTACGCTTTATACTAGATAACTACAGGACAAACTCTGGAAAGTCTCGAACATCATGTCATTTGACTTCCACTCTCTTTCTGTCCATCTTTCTTTTGCATGGAAGCAGCCTGCTGGAGACAGGGGTAGGAGGGTCTTAATACCCTCCTGCAGGGCAGTCCTCTCCAATCTGCACTGACATTCTTCTGGCACTGGGTATTGTTGTGTGCCTTTGAGTTGTTTCCAACTTATGGCAACCCTAAGATGAACCTATCATAGAGTTTTCTGGGTCTGAGAGTGTGTGATGTGCCCAGGGTCACACAGTGGGTTTCCATGGCTTAGTGAGGAATCGAACCCTGGTCATAGTAGACTCTCATAGCAGTAGACTCTCGAATCCAGAGTCACAGTTCAATCAATGCCGAAACCATGACACCACATTAGTAAATGCAAGCACAGAATTTGTGTCTAGCTGCATTCTTTATGTTGCTTCTCCACGTGCCTGTATTTAAATCTGCTGACTCCTATCAAGATTCTTAAATAC
This sequence comes from Ctenosaura bakeri, assembly GCA_948474755.1. NCBI lineage: Eukaryota > Metazoa > Chordata > Lepidosauria > Squamata > Iguanidae > Ctenosaura > Ctenosaura bakeri. The sequence goes on along the minus strand of CAOLHI010003647.1, from coordinate 125,789 downwards.
TGCTTTAATGCTGCAATTTTATCTGCTGTTTTTAGCCTCATATTTCTTTATTTTGTCTTATTATTCTTTTATATGCTAAGCCTCTCTAGAGATATTTGTGTGAAAGGTAGCACATAAACAAAATAAATAAAACATACCATTGAATTTGGATGGGACTTATACTCTACTAAAACAAAGAAAAGACAAGCACAGTAAGCACTCTCTCTTCCTTCTCTCTCTGGCTCCTATAATCAGAACAGAGCAAGCTACGTTTTTTGTAAGCCATATAGTTTGTGTGCTTTGCATATAACAGTAAACCAACGCTAATGACATTGTTTTCTAAGAGTACTTCATTCTCATCGCCTGTTATTTTTTTTAAAGAGCATTACCCATTGTGCATAACTTGCAAATTGCTAAGGCATTACTTTTAATTAAAAATACAGTGAAAATTTAAAAACAGACTGAAATGGTCAAAAATCCCTCCAAAAGATGCCCAGTAACATTTTAAGAGTAATAAATGAATACTATTTCTCCCTCCCTCCCTCCCTCCCTCCCTCCCTCCTCTCTCTCTCACACACAGAGGAAGTTTGCTATCATGTAAGCCCCCTAACACACCTAAAAACCATGTCCTGAGGATCCTAATTATTTTATATCAAACATAGTGAGCCACAGAGATATACTGGAAGGACATGTAGGCAGGAGAGCTGAGTAGCCTGTTTTCTGTCACATCCTGGGTAATCTTACAAATGGCTCAAAGGCCACTTGAATGGATTTTCAGCAGCGAACAGGAGACAATTACTCTCTGGGAACATATAAACAATGCAAAACAGCCTGGAATTTGACACTTTGAGGTATGCATCTCCGGAGAGATACTGATCTTGCAGGAAACCACAAGGATGCTTGGCTGTATTTTCTTTGAACTACAAAGCTGAAATCCATCTTAATAAAAACTGTAGCCATCTGGTTTCACAGGACATTGGTCAGCTTTATAACTAGGCACATTTTCTCATTCTTTTGGAGTTTTGGAGAGTTTGGGAGTTTGGAGTTCTCTCAGATCTGCCAACCATGAAGCTGGTAAGCTCCCCTCAGCCTCTAAAGGCGTGGCTGAGATAGTTTTCTCCCAGCTGAAGACTTCTGGATTCGTATAGTATTAAATCAAACCCTGATGTCTCTCTCTCTCAATTTTCACCTTTTTTTAACTTTCTATAGTCTTGTATGCTTGTTGTAGTGAGTGTCAGCGCCAAGGCATGGCAGGCAGCCAAGAGCCACCTAATAGGTCTTTTCACAGATACGGCAGACAGGCAATAAATCAAAGGGCTTTACTTCAGCAGTAAGTAGGTAAGGCAGCAGTAAATTAAAGAGACTTTTGCAGCAGGGATACCCCTGGCTGTTACAGCACAGCCAGGCAAAACAGCAAACAGAGTCCACATACCATGGAGCTTGTTCCTCAGCCGGTTAGGCAGCATTCCAGGAAGCAAGGCAAGGGTCCCAGTAGCCCAGGAGGCACACCCAAAATGAACAGTTGTGAGCCAACAAAGACCCAAGGCTGAGTGAGTGCTTTTATTAAGCAGGCCCTCACCCAGGTGCTACCTCAGCTGGAGCTTGATTACTTGGAGTTTCCTATTTAAACGCTCTGACCTTCTGAGAGCACTCTTTTGCTCCCGATGCTGCTGGTAAGTAGGCATCTGCTCTTGAATCTCTGGGTCTAAGGCAGCCCCTGGTTCCATTGCTGGGGCTACTGGGGCCAAGGGCTCTATGTCCAGGGCAGCCTCTGGGGTAAGCTGTGCAGCAGGTTCCATGGCAGCCTCTGGGGTGGGCTCTGCTGGTGCAGCAGGCTCCATGGCTTTGAAGTCCTCTGGTTCAGACTCAGAGCTTGAGTCCTGGAGTGCCAAGGTCCTGACAGTGAGTGCAGCTGAGTGATTGTAGGGACTTTTACATCTATGTCAATAAAATACTTAAATTTGAACAATTTGTGTGATTTTTGACTGGGCCTGACCCCGTAAAAATTGGGTTAAAGATTCTATTTACCCTGTCCTCTTTGCACTGCCAAAACAGTGCTCAGAGCTAATTTCCCCCCACAAGAGACCATTTTGAGCTTTTGGGAATCCTCTTAAAGGAGCCCAAGCAAGCAGGGTAACAATCAGCTACATTATCTGAAAAGATAACATTGTTCCACTAGTTCTCCCCAAAGTGTGGGAAGCCATGTTAATACATGATACTTCTAAGCTCTTCAGTAAACTAAGTGCATTCTAAGTAAACTAAGTGAACTACAGTAAACTTCAGTAAAGTAATGGGTGGACACTCTATCCTCTCTTTCTTTCTGGTTGTTGTAATCTGCTTGGGCAAGCTATGGTTTTGGTAAACTTAGCATACAGCCAGTTGTCTTACGCTGTGTTGTTCCACCTCCAGAATGTCTATGTTAATGTAGTCAGAGTTCTAAACCAGAGACTTCCTCAATCTTAACTTGAAGATAATACATTTGAACTGGAGTCTCTTCTGATCTTAGAAAAATTATTTCCCATTGGCCATGCTGGCTGGGGATACTTGGAGCTGTGCTAAAAACAAAACGAAACTAGTTTTTCCAACCACCGAACCTTCTGTTTAAAAAGGCATACAGTAATAATGAGCTACAGAACTAATTGTGCAACATGTTCACCTTTGTTCCTACACATCTAAGCTATAATATGGAGTCTGATGGGATGAGGACTAATTGTAGCCACTATTAAAGCTTTTAAGGATGAAAACATGGAGAAAAAGGAAAACAGATGCTCTTCCTTAGCTAGATATCTATATATTAAAGCCAAGTGGCAACTGATGGTATCATTGTCAGTGGGGTTGTAAGTCCATTCTGGGTTTTAGTCTGAACTTTAAAGAAGCTATCTAAAGTGTTGAACCCTAACCCCAAATGGGTTCAGCACTGAAGACAGCTCTTTTTTAAAAAAAGCAGATTCATTATCCCTTTGCCACAGAAGCCATCCCTGTTGCAACCTTGGAAGTCACCTGTGTAATAGGCATCCAAGCTACTAGATCTGCCTCCATCCATTTTACCCCTGTGTTTTCTTCACGCTGGGGAAAAGACTACATGGGAATGATTCTCTAGATGGCCTTTCTTCCAAAGCTTGCCAAACAGAGAATAGCACCGCTAATGTCAGTGGCATCAATATTCACAGTATGTGCTACTTGACACAACATGCTCATAGAATCATAGAGCTGAAACAGACCACAGGGGCCATCTAGTCGAGTCCTCTGCCACACAGATATACACAACTAAAACATTCCCTGAAAGCTGCCCTTTCAACCTCTGTTTAAAGTTCTCCAAAGATAGAGACTCTACAACTCTTCAAGGCAATCTATTCCACTGTTGCCACACCATACTCTACTACTCTGTGAGATGTGCTATTTTCATAATTGGACATATTTCATAGTTGGAACACATGTTTGAAAGTGCACTGGCTGTAAGCATAGGCCAGGTCACGATGACCTCAGACATGATCAGGTCATAAGTTCGGAGAGGATTAGGCGGGAAAGCCTGATGCTGATAGGTTTGGGATAGTTCTCTCAAAAGCTGCAAGTTGTGAGTACTCCCAAAACAACAGCAGCAAAACTGAGCAGGTGAAACAACCAGGGACCCCTACTGTGAGCATATCCTACAGAGACCTTCCCTATTCACACTACCTGGTCAAAACATTAAGAGATTGTCAGGACTCCTATCAATATTTTGTCATCTAAAGTTAAGACAATCAGCCCATTCTGGTCTCCTTTGTCCAACCCTGTGGGAAAGCCATTACCATTTTGTCCATGCACGGGAAGAAATAGAGTATTTTATACGTCAGCTCCAGCCCCAGTAAACTATAGTACCTTGAGCGTAGTACATGGTGCCCAAATTTCTGTTCCCCTGTGCTACCCTCAAACTCACTGTCTGAGCAACTCTGGTTTGATCTTCTGCTTCAAGATTGGTAACTATCATCCTTTCCACCCAATTTCTCTCTATCTAGCCTTTCTTATCTCATTTTCTGATAGTCTCGTAGGGTTCTTGAGAGTGTCTGATTTCTTGTGTGTTTGTTAATTCCCAATAAAATACTTTGTTTAACCTTTTCACTGAAGTCCTCTCTATAGTTTGTATTGGTATACACAGATGAAAAAATCCTGCTATTACTCTCTTCTTGCAGGCCTCTATTGAGCTGTAATTCCCCAAATTCTAAGGAGATGCTGGTATTGTGGGTGGATCTCAACCCCACCATTGAACAGCTTTTACAGTACTAATGAAAAATAAAAATAAATATATAAAAAGTTCTTCCTAATGCTTAAGTGGAACCTCTCTTATTGTAATTTGTGGCATCTGCACCTCTATTCTTCCACCTAATGATATGACTGACCATTAGCACAAGCTTTTGAAGGGATGCCATGTAGAGGAGGGAGTGGACTTGTTTTCTGCTGCTCCAGAGACCAGGACAAGGAGCAATGGATTCAAGCTGCAGGAAAGGAGATTCCACTTGAACCTCAGGAATGTGCTGCCTCGGAGTATAGTGGAGTCTCCTTCTTTGGAGGTTTTTAAACAGAGGCTGGATGGCCATCTGTTGGGAGTGCTTTGAGAGTGTTCCTGCATGGCAGGGGGTTGGACTGGATGGCCCCTGGGGTCTCTTCCAAGTCTACATTTCTATGATTCTGTCATCCTACAGGAACTGCTTCATCTCATTCAAGAAGCTTCAGTAAAATATTCTTCCCCACAGATATTCAAACCTCAAAAGTGAATTCAGCCACAACTTTCTCTGTAAATGATCTGTGTGGTAGTCATTTCATATAATCAGGTTCCCACAAGAATTGTGATACGTAGTAAAGTACAGTACAGTAAAGGGATTTCATAAGAATGAGAGGGAGAAATGGGGAGAGAACACATGAGCAAACATCATAAATGGCCTTCTTGAAACATCTAATAAAGTCTTTAAAATAACTCTTCTCACAGCTTAGTGGTGATAGGAATGAACCTAATGCACAACATGATTTGCAGGACAATGTCTGCTTTAAGCCTGTTTTGTGCTTGATTGTGGGGACTTTATCTCTGTCTGCTTCCTTGCTCCCATACCAATTAGTTGCATGCCTTATCTTGAAGGAACGTCTAGAGAACTTAAAAGAACAGTGACCTTTAAAGTGAAAAAAAAAATGGAACTGTCATGGTATATAACTCATTTCCAGCTTTACTGTTCACCGAATGGTTAGTGCACACAAAAGCCTCACGCAAGAGGAAGGCTGTGCATTCACAGGAATCCCCACCGAATAAGGTCATGTTGCTTTTTTCAAACACTAGATGACACTAGAGGGCTATAGATGCTCTGTCCCCCACCTCCTAGCAGCAGCTATCACACCCCTAAACTAGTTGTAGTCTCTTGTGAATATCTCAATGATCAGCTTTTGCTGCAGGACCGTTTCACACAGGCTATTACAGCAACTCTGATAATTTAAAATTTACTAGATGTTCCCAAGAAAATAAAATGCATGTGATCTAGCATTGTGTTCTTGCCTCTCTACAATTCAGAATTCAGACTTAACTACTTTATTATGACTGGAGGAGACAGAGAAACAAGAACAGAATGCCAATGATGATTTGATTTTAAAACAGAAATTTCTTGTGCAATTATTCTTCCCCATCCTTTGAAAGGAATTCATTTTAGATCCGTAAAGTAAGCTTGCCCTAACCTGTTTCTCATGAGTGTATGAGTTCTAACATTACAACAAAGGCTGGAAAAGTGATTACTTTGGACTGGACTTCACAGTGGCCTTGTTGACTTGTGGGTTCTGGAAGGTGCAGTAAAAAAAACTTTCCTAAGCTCTGTATTCTTCTCCATGCTCAATTCCAGAATCCAGCTTATCTCAATGGAAAAGTATATTCATTCACATATGGATTTCTTTGGCTATACAAACAACTTGCTATCTCTCATTGAAACAAATCAATGGCACAAGAGCTGCATGTATGCTCTTGAGTCTTCATAGGACTTTAAATAGGACTTGTATGGTCACAGGTCAACTCAAAAGAAAAAGAAAGTTTTCAAATTACACAGAATCTCATCATCAGGCAGAGCTACTATATTAAAATCACTTTCTAATTCTGCTTTGAGTTCTAATTCTGCACTTAGGACTAATGCAGGACCCTGGTGTGGCTACAAAGCTGATGATAAATTTTCACAAGTATCATGCTCTTTGTCTTTCAGATCAAAAAGGTTGAGCCTGTGATCTTTCAAACAGATAAGTTGCTGCCATCTGTGAACTGCCATTCATATTTTAATTTCAGACTTAAAAAATGAGGAAGTTAAACATAAATTCTGTAGATGAATATACTTCTGAAGACTCTCTTTCTTTCTTTCTCTCCCTTTTTAAAAGAAAAGACTTTTCCCCACACAGGAAACAGCACTTCTTTCTCAGGAAATATCTCTGTAGAGAAGTATTACTTTCTGAACAGAAATATTTATGTGCAGAAAATGCTATAGTTGGGGCCTTTTTCTGTCCAAAAATCACATATTTTGCACAGGAATTAGTTTTTTCTGTGCAGGAAACAGCATTTTCTTCATAAAAAAAATAGTATTTCCGCATCTAAGTATCCATTTTTTTTTTCTGCACAAAAAGGCCAGATGTGAAATTTGTGCAGAGTAAATCCTGAACTGTGAAGATTCTCATCAGTCCAGAATTTTCCTCATCAGGATTTCCCAACATTCAGGAAGCACATTTTTTTTTTTTTACCATTTCCCAAATATTTTCAAATATTCTTTCCATCCATATCTAGGGGCTATGGTTATTATCATTTATAGAATACTTTCAGACTAATACTGCATACTTCATGGTCCTTTGTGCACTTATCACATCCCACCTACGTAGGATTTTACCATCAGAACGTGGGATAAGGACTAGTAGAAAGTTATAGATTAAGCTATGGCCCTTTTCACATGAGGGTGGGTAAACAGGCAGCTCCACGCGGAAACAGAGCTTACCTTTATTCCATCACCGCGTGGAGCTGCCCGTTTCGCCGCTCCACACTCGGCGGTGTCTGCGGTGTCCGCTGCGTCCGGCAGCACCCAAAATGGCGGCTTCTGACTGACGGAGGCTCTCCGCCAGTAGGAGAAGCTCGCCAGCCAGAAATCCCGCCCCCCGTGCGATCTGCAGGCACGCTCTTGCGTACGCCTGCAGATCTATACCGGTGCTGAGACAGGGCTGGACGGGGCTGCACGCCCCGTGCCTTTTAAAACCCCAAAAGCAAGTGGTTTTACAAAAGCACAGGTGGCGCCTCTTCTGGTCGCCCCTACGTGGATTGGAGTGTGGATTTACTCTAAAGTAATCCACCCCAATCCACGTTACGGTGTAGACGACCTCCACGGAGGTTGCTCTACACCGTTTTTTAAGCCCCATGTGAAAAGGGCCAATGTAACCTCTAAAACATCTGGCACTCCAGAGACTGAACATTGATACCTTGACTCTAGCCAACCTTAAAGCACAGAAGAGTTTATACAAGCAGGTAAGATCTCATTAACTTTGTGGCACAGTACAACTTGAAAGATATATGTCATTCATTTTGATCCTCTCAAAGAACTTTTGATAGAAATGCAGCAGTCATTCTTTACATGGTAACATTTCTGCCTTGATGCACCATCTCAAGGCCTGTTTCTTTGCTCTTCTGAGTATTCGATCACAAGTTGAACACATGTCAGCAGAGGAATACAGCTGCAAATAAGGATGATGCAATTTTAGGCTGTAATGATAGAACCACAGTTTCCAGATCATACGAAGTACTGCTTTATTCTGTGATACTAAGTTCATCCAAGACTATAGCTAGTTCCAAGCACCAAACAAGGATATAAACAAAGGGACGGACAAAATGAAAGTGGCTCAGAGGAGGACATGGAAGATAGGCAGCAGTACAAAAAAGAAGGTGTACAATAGCCTGGACAAGGGAAGACTCAGGGTGGAAAATGATAGAACTCTTCAGCAGCATCAACAAGAAAAAAAGGCAAAAACTTGTTCTATGTTGCTCCAGATTTAAATGTTTGCAGCACAGTAGAAGAACTCTCTGCTAGGTACTATGCAAAGAAGTGACTTGAGATATGAAGGCCCAGAAAACCTTTCAGAAATATTCAGAAAATGCTTACCTGGACCTGCATGACTAGCATCACTGCTCGGGAGGGTAACTATGTGGTAGTCTCCATAGAAGAGACCAGAATATCATGTAATTGGCACTCTGTGCCAGATGACTGTGCTTAATCGGGGCGGGGCAGGAGGCTATTGAAGACTGATAGCCCCATCACATTCCCTATTTGATCTTTGCAGCACGACCTACCTTCCTGCCCTCATTGCAGTGTGAGACTTGTCTGATCACTTTGGGGCTAGATAGGCATTCCCCCCTCCTTACCTGTTTTTCCTTTTTTGCCTGTCCCATACCGTATTTGCAGGATTTGGACACTGGGCTCTGGGTGGCATCTCTAAATAGGCTTCCTTTTGGCAGGTAGTGGGGGGAGAATTTAAGACTTCTGCAAGTAGTTTCTAGCATCCTTTTCATGTAGGGTATGGCTCAGGAGCCCCTTTTAGGGGCGTGCATCCCAGGGGGTGGGGAAGGATCCTTGATGCTGACCTAGGATTCCGGCTCTCACTTACTGACTTCTGCAACTTAGGTGGGAGTCCTTGATCACCTTCCAGTTAAGCTGGACTGGGAAGCCACCCATATTATTTGGACTGACCTTGGGGCTTAGGTGCTTTGCCCAAGGGAAGGCTGAGAGGGTTGTCACCATGACTGACACTTCGGCCTCAACATGACCTGCATCAGGATGTTTCCCCTTTTGCTCTGTTTCCAGGCCAGCACAACTTAAATAGGGCTTCCGCACGAGACTGCCCTGGCGCAATGATTCCAATTTCAACATCCTGTGGAATCCTGGGGCTTGCAGTTTAGGAAGGGGCTGGCAGGCCCCTCCCAAAACTGCAAACCCCAGGATTCCACAGGAAGTTGAAAGTGGAATCATTGTGCTATAACAGACTAGTGTGGAAGAGGCCTAGGTTAGGTCAAATAAAGTGGTCCTTATCTAACCCAGTTTTCTGTGTCTGGTCTCGTTATTTCATGGTATATCTCCAAAAATCATTTTCCCACAAAGTCTTCCTGTATTTTTTTTTACACTGATGAGTAAAATGTTTAAGACAAAGTGCATATTTATCCCACCAAAATTGTTTCTAAAATCTATTTAACAGGAAGACCTTTCTGTAAGGCTACTTATGTTATCAGGTCATTGAAATTCCTGCCCTTGTGTTCCTTTTCTCAGTTTGTTTTATGAGAATGAATGTTTAAAGTCTATGGAGAATTAGACAGGACAAAATAATTGTTTTGATTTTATTCGTGTTGATGGTTTCTTCTATTTTATTTCAGTTTTTGGCTGGTCCTTATAAACTGGCAAAACCAAAGAGGCTCCTTACATGTTTGGGTATTCCTCACCATTCAGGACATTATAGCTCCATGTGCAACAAATAATAAAAATTTTAAAAAGTGAATAAATAATAATAATAATAATAATAATAATAATAATAATAATAATATTTATATCCCGCCTCTCCCAATGGATCGAGGCGGTACTACAACAGTGCATCAAATACATTAAAAGCAATTAAAACATAACCCATCCTCCCCACCTACCAACCCATCTAAAAACCCCTAAAACACATTAACTATTAAGAACAAGAGGACAGTTGGTGGGAGGCGGTGGAGCACTAGTCTGGGAAGGTCTGTTGGAAGAGAACAGTCTTGACTGCTTTTTTAAAGCTGTCAAGACTGGTAATATGCCGGGTCTCCTCCGGCAGGCCATTCCATAACTTGGGGGCGATAGAAGAGAAGGTCCTCTGGGTAACTGCAGCCAACCTAGTTTTGACTGGCTGCAGTAAATTCCTCCCAGAGGACCTTAATGTGCGGGGCGGATTATATGGGAGAAGGTGATCCCGCAGGTAGGCTGGTCCCAAGCCATGAAGGGCTTTAAAGGTAAGAACCAACACCTTGTACTGTGCCCGGAAACTAATAGGCAGCCAATGTAAGGACTTCAGAATTGGTGTTATGTGGTCACTTTTAGATCTTCCAGTGACCAACCTGGCTGCCATATTCTGAACTAATTGAAGTTTCCAGACTAAGCACATGGGTGGCCTTATGTAGAGCGCATTGCAGAAGTCAAGCCGTGAAGTTACCAGCGCATGCACCACTGTTTTTAGGTGTTCCAGATCCAGGAAGGGGCGCAGCTGGCGTATCAGCCGAAGCTGATAGCAGGCACTATAGTTATTGTCTGAATAAACTTCAGCATTAATATACCAACATGGTAATTTTATGATACATAAAGTTATATGTAGTACATTTAATGTTCCAAAGTTACAAAGTGACTTTCAATCTGTAATATTGCATTTCCTCCACTGTTTCCAAACTTTTTCCTTTTTTCTTGGGAGCTGGGTGGGGGGCTTAAAAAACAATCTCCCTCCCCTGGCTTCAACATTTCTGATAAATTTACATCTTTAGAAGTGACACAGACTACATTAAGAAAACTTTCGGCCTACATTAAACTGACCATAAATCAACAGAGGATAAAATAACCAGTTAGTATTGGGGATAGTTTCAAAGTATGTGGCAAGGAATTCCAGGTTCCTTGAAAAACTGGCAATGGTTTCTCGGTAGGAAGATTCCCTGAATAACAGCTTGTCCACATCTGTCACCCATCAGGCAACTAGTTGTTCTGTAACAGATTAAGCAAGGATTTCTCTGCATATGCATTGTCACTGAGTTCTTTGAGTGTGTGGAACATGCAAAAACATTGGTGATAATGGAACAGTTAGTATTCTGAAGCTACCAGGAGTTCACATAGGCTTTGTTAAAGAAGTTTCTTAGTTTCTATACTTGAGCCACCCTTGGTCACTATTGATGATGACTTAAAACAAAGACTTCAATTATCTGGTTTTTTTCTTCCTTTTTGTATGAGTGTAAGGTAATAAGTAGCTTCTGCATATTTGGAGGAGGGCTTGCTGACTCATCCTCTCTGGAAACCTAAGGCAAAACAACTGGAGCAGAGCTACTGAATGCAAAACTGTTTCTCAAGGGTATTCACTGTCCTCTCTAAAATCAAATATAAAGAGGTGGGGGAATGATTACAGAATTTACAGTGCAGTCCCAGACACGTGAAGTGAAAAATACGTCCCACTGAGTTCAATGAGACTTTCTTCCAAATAAATTTTTATCTGGTTGAAGCCTTGAACTCCTGTGGAAAATGAGGCAATCAAGTATCAGGAGCAAACATGACATGACAGGATCTTTCCCTTGTGAGATTTCTTGAACGAAGGTTATTTTTTTTCCTTGTTTCCTTATAGAAGCAAAGAAAGTAAATACGGGGCAAGTTTTGGCCTTCAACCTGTCACAGCTCTCCTTCAGGGAGTTTTGGTAATTAGATCTTATGCAGTTGTGTTGTGGTAGAATCCATTTCATTTCAGTGTATATTTGGAGCTATTCAGCAGCTTTTCAAATCCATAAAAAACAAGAAGGCACAACCAACACAGAGCTGAAATGCAAAATGTGATCAGTAATCCCAATCAAAGGGCATGTGAGCAGCTTGTTGATAGATAGTTCACAAGAGCTGATGTTCTCATCAGACATGGAGAAAAAAAATGTTTTTTCTGGAAGACTTTTGAAACATGTGCCAGTAAATTGGAAATTAAACATCAGAAGGGATTTTTCTTAAAAAAATCCAACAACTTAATTAAACAGGCCATTAAAGCAAGCAGAGTGCTCCTCTGATGAATAAACACTGAAGAATGCCAACATTCAGGGCTTAAATTGAAACCGGATTCAAAAAAGTTGCAGCCTGGCCTATACATTCAGAAAATGAGGTGGCAGAATTCTGAGACTGTGGAATAGAGTAGATTATTTACTGATGAGGGCAAATCACAGTTTTTAATAATGCACCCTCTTCCCTCCATGTAGAAAATAAAACACAGCAAGGAAAGGATTGAACTCAAAACTTTCCAATGCTGGTACTTATAAGTACATATAAGAATTTCTTCTAACTCAAAGAAATAATTTAAAAGACCAGCTTTCCCAACTATTTGTCCAATTTTAAAACTAGTATATAATATTGATCTGGATTAAATATACAGAGGAAAGATTGCAAAAGCTTTCATCTTGTTAAGGGAATGGAAGACCATCCTAAGAAATTGTTTTTTAACAACAGGGAAGTTTCATTTCAGGACTGCTTTAAGGACTGGGCTACATGATCCTTGATATCTTTTTAACATTACAAGTTTGTAAAGCCATTATTAACCACATGCTATTCTCTGTGTGTGTGTGAAGAATAACCAGCACAAAAGACAACTCAGTTTCAGCCATTTCCAGAGCACTGAAAAGTCATTTTGAAGTACAGCTTCAATACAGAATACCCTGGCAAGCATGACTAGCATTTTTGGTGTTATAGTCCAAAATCTCACTTTCCCAAGCTTTGGTCATCTCACTGTACCAATGTAGGCCACCAGCATTCTTTTGCACATTTGGCGCAGGATAGGGGGTGTGACAAACTATAAATAAAATGGAATGGAACATGACAGATCTTTATGCTACTTGAAATGTCCCACTCTTAGCCAAAAGGACACTACAGTCAACCCATTTCTCTTGGACTTCAGAAGAACTGTATTTGACAGAAAAGCAACTCAAACATTTCACTCTGCGTCTCTCTCTATCCTGTTCCACTTGTTCAAACAAACACCCAAATACCAAAATACCAAATCTCTGTGCTGTGGTGTTGGTGCATATGTCCTTCAAGGTTTTCTATGCAGCATCAGGAATTGGTGCAAAACAGTTAAATTCTACAAGAATGCAGATGGCTTGACGTTAAAAGCTTAAAGCAGAATGAGGATGCAAGTATCACAAGAATACATAATGCTACATGAAAGCCCTGGAAATTTTCTGGTGCAAGACAAATAATTATTAAAATAGGTCACATTTTTTAGAAAATTATTTTGGATTACAGCAACCCTAATACCCAATAGACATTTCATATTTTGCAAATTTTTATGTGCAGCACTATAAATTGAGATGCACTATGAGCAGTGCTACTTAAAAGCTTGTCTCGACAGATCTGCTATTGATTGACAACCTAAATGACAATTAGGATTTAGTGAAGGATTCCAAGATTGTTTCTTAAAATCTCTTTCCTGCACCAAGGGTATTAGTGGAGAGAGAAAAAAGATGATTGCAAAATCTGATGCTGAAAGAGAAAGACTCGATTAGAAACAATGAACATTATGTTCTGTGATAGATATAAGCAGATTGGTAGATCTAAGCAAGATCAAAAAAGCTACTAGAGATCAATCTTTTTATGGCACAAACACTGGTGAAGATAGAACATTCCTGGAAAACGACAACATTTCCTGATTAAACGTCCAAGGACACATAGAATGCTCATACTTACAGTGTGAAAGAAAAAACAAACTGAATGGTCAAACTGGAAAAATACCTACCTCACCACAAATCTTTTTCAAAGCTATTTGCAAATATATATTCCAAATGTGGGTATCTATATTTAGAGCAATTACTTCCAAAAGGAAAGCATGACAACATGGTGACTTTTCATATAATTCTAAGTTAAGTTTCTGAAGAAAATTTGAAGTAGTTAAATGCAAACCTGACCAAACTGGAGACTGTTAACCATTAGGAAAATCACCATTTTTTGATTTTTAAAATATGGCATTATTATCAATCCTAGGTACAAGATTGATACTTAGGGAATGAGAGAGAAGAGAGTCAAAGTGGCAATTACCATTTACTTTTAACTGCTGTTTCTGAGTGGTTGTTTAAAGCCTCCCTTTTCAAGTTTTTGATTCTGGAACCCTTTGACTGATATGCACAAACCCATATAGAAAAGTATAACATGCTTTCTTCAACCACAACTCTAGAACACATGTTTGGGAAATTATATTGTTTCCAGCTGCCATATGACAATGCTAGTGTGCAGTTCTAACAGTTTAGTTATCTGAATTGGTGGTGAAGTGAATAGCAATTTGAGTTTGATCAAGGTGCCTAGCTGGCCTAAACACTCTAAAGACATCAGGTCCCATCTGATCTTGAAAGCTAAACAGGGTCAGCCCTGGTCAGTATTTAGATGGGGAACCACCAATGAATACCAGGTGCTGTAGGCAATATTTCAGAGGAAGGAACTGGCAAAATCACCTCTGAGTATTCCTTGCCTAAGCAAATCCTATGAAATTCATGGAGTCACCATAAGTTGACAGGAACTTGAAAGAACATAGCCATGTTTAAATATTTGAAGGGATGTTGTTTTTTGCTGCTCCAGAGACCAGGACAAGGAGCAATGGATTCAAGCTGCAGGAAAGGAGATTCTACCTGAACCTCAGGAAGAACTTCCTGAAAGTCAGGGCTGTCCGGCAGTGGAATCTGCTGCCTCGGAGTGGAGTGGAGTCTCCTTCTTTGGAGGTTTTTAAGCAGAGGCTGGATGGCCATCTGTCGGGAGTGCTTTGAGGGTGTTCCTGCATGGCAGGGGGTTGGACTGGATGGCCCGTGTGGTCTCTTCCAACTCTACATTTCTATATTCTATGATTCTATGAAAGAACATATAACACACACCTTAGGACACCTGCTTCAGCCCTCCAGTGCCTGACATAATGAGACAGATTTTTTATTAATTCTTTTATAAGGTTTGCAAGTATGTGGGAAAAGAAATGGTTCCCGTATCTTTCAAATGTGACCTGAAGCAACCAAAAAGTTCTAGGAACCACATGTTACCCTAATTAGGAGGTTTTTGGTCGGACTACAGAAGAATTTCTTCCATACAACAGAATACAGAATCAGCAGGAATCTGTGCTACTTTCAAGCCCACTGGTTTTCACTTCTGCACAGCAATTCAGTATATTCTTAATTTAAAGTACTTACGATATGTTTCACTAACTTCAACAAAACTAAAGAATGTTATAAGCCATGGCTGACTCATGGCTTAGGAGATGTTAATTTTAGACTGAGTGAATGTCTTCTATGGGGAGATTTTTGTGTATGTTTAAACCAGAAGGATTAACTTCATGTCTTCTTCCTGCTTGTGACAAGGCTGGTGGAGAATAGGAAATCTGATGGATGTGAAGAAAAACTTACGTTGGTTTTGATGCCTCAGCTTGATCTGTCTGTAGTTTTTCTCCTCCTTCTACTTCCATAGTGCAATATACAATGCGGTTTGGTGCTAAAGATTTGAGACCCTGAACTTCCATGATGACAACCTATTAGATGAGAAGAAGAAAAAAAACACACTGAAGAAAATTCTGCATTCACCATTCAGCTCTGGAAACAAGAGCAATCCATTTATTGCTTCTGAGAGAGCAGCAGGCATTTGAGAATCTACTATGCTACAAAAAGACAAGCTTAAAGGCTCTATTTTGATGCTGTTGATACAACTGGAAGACAGAAACTGTTGTCGAGGAATAGCAAACCATCTAAACAATGGTTCAACATGGATGCTCTGCTGGCAGAATTGTTTCTGTCAGGGGAACCAGGAAAAACCATCTACCCTTTTTAAGTGCTCAAAATCTGCTCAGGAGAACTTGGAAACCTCTAGATATCTCAGGTAGGACAGAGGACCAAGGCAGATGAGGAGAAAATTGCATGATGATAGTGAACATCTATTAGTGTGATATTGGGTTTAAGTCTTGGTAATATAACAGAAGATCCATAGGAAACATGAGCTGACAACTTGGAATCAATTCACATAAGCACTGCTACCGAAACAATTTTTTAAGTTGGTGTTTCTCACCAGGTCCAGCAAGATGTCTATAATGACTGCTGCTATAAACTGCACATGATTGACACATGACAGAGTGTACAGAAACTTCAAGCAGCTGCTACAGGCCCCATGAATCATGTGAACGGTTTAGAAATGCAGGATTTAAGACTGCCATTCCTTTTCATCACAACTTCCTGTCTATCCTTTCTTGGGCACTCCTAGTTTAATAGTGGAAAGATTAGCCTTGCTTCTGAAGCATCTTTTTAGTGGAAACTGGCTGCAGTGTATGTTCCCGAGGGAGACCCAAGTTACTCTGTTTCCCTCAGATTTGCACCACCAGGGTACCATATGTATTGCATACCAGAGGGAAGCAAGTGGAGTATGTTTATGTGAATGACTCTGCACCTGTGTGAAGAATTTATATTGACCAAACACAGGATGTCTCCTTGTATCTATTTATCTATCTTAACACATCTTCCAACTTTTTTTCCCAACAGAAGTAGGGAGTGGAATGGGTTAAATTATATGATTCCACTTTTCAATCTAACCCACCCACATCTTGTACACTGGGAGTAGATATACTGTAGATTAAGAAGTGCTGGCAAATAACTAGGTAGTGGTAGCTAGTGATTCCCATGTTAGTGGGATAGCTACTTCATTCTGGATTTTAGTTAGAACTTTCATGGAGCTGTCTGAACCTATTCTAGGGACAGGGTTCAGCACCTTTGCCAGATACTTTAAAGTTCAGACTAAAATCAGGAATGCATTCACCAACCCACTCACATGGAACCTGCCAGCTGCCACTGTCTTAAGGTGATCTATAGTGGATTGGTAAGGATTTTTGACTCAGGCCTTACCATTTTCCACTGTGGTCCTGGTGTCATCCTGGCAGCACCTCTGCTGGGATGGGACCATGTGTCCAACACGCCTCTCCGCAACTGGCTGGCTGTCTGCAGATAGGAGCGTGAGCAACATGCGCCTTCCTTCTGCATTGTAGCTGGCCTCTTCCCCAGGTTGCACTGGGGAAGGAAGCATCTAGATCACGCTTCCACCTGTTCCACATGGCAGCTGGTGACGGAAGTGTTGCGTGACCGCAAGCTATTAACAGATTTTTTTCCTTTAATGGAATATCTCGCAATCATGACAAGTGGGGATGTGTTGGCAGCGGGACAATGACGACGTCGTGCATTGCCAATCCACCCCCGTCACAGGACAGCGACACCATGTAGAAATGGCCTAACAGTTTTGTAACAGCGGTGACGATAAAATTACCCCCTCCACTTATCTATAAACTAACCTGCTGAAATAAAGAACACTCAGTATAATCAGATATAGATATTTGTACAAAAGGACTGTGAATTTGGTTCCAGTACTCAAAAGAAATGCCTGGATTTAGCCTTCTTTAATTCAGAATGCATTTTTTCACACTAGCCTCTTCCTAGTGGATATTCATTTTCTATTAAACAAACCAAGAAACCAGCAACCAAACCTGCAAGCCTTAAGTTTGCTCACTTATGTTGTATAACAAAGATAGTGCATTACTGTTAAATAAAAATGAATTGTACCTTTAGAAATACTGAAGTTACACTTTGAATATAAATTGCAAACACACAAGGCATTCTTACAAAAACATTATATTTCCTGCAATATTCTTTGGTTTTTTTCCACCATTCTTACAAACCAAGACTTCCTGCAAAATTCAGGTGGCAACTCAGCAATATGCAAAATCATAGCACACAAAGAAAGATGACTAAGTAACTCAGAGATCAGAATAATAAAAAGAGCCCCTGTGAAACAACACTATATGCATATAACAATATGCATATTACATTATCATTTCAAAAAGACTTGTTTTTGACCTAAAGAAACGAACATTTTCCTCCAATAAGTGAAGTAAACAGAAACCATAAAAAATGCTGGAGGACCATATATATATCCTTATACAAGCCTGCTTGAGTTTTAGGATGTTCAGAGGAGGGCTTTCTCTTGATCTCACCAACATCACAGGAACATTTAGTGAGGACCTGAGAAAGAGCTTTCTCAGTAGTTGTGCCCTTTGGAATTCTCTTCCAAGAGGGCTTGGGTAGCCCTTTCTCTGCTCCTTTTTCACTTTCTTATTTAAACAGGTCTTCACTTTTTCACTGGTTGGAGTAGTGCGATGGGCATGCTGGTTTTAATTTGTAATAAGTTTTAATGTGTTTTTAGTTGCTCTAAATTAGTATTTTTAAGTGGATCATTGTTTAATATTTTTTAAATTTCAGTATTCCGATTGTTTAAACTAATTTGTTTTAAGCTATAGCGTAAGCAGCTTAGTGTCCATGTGGAAGAAAAGCAGGATAAAATTCTTAACTAAATAATATAATTAATAAATACATACATAACTTTCCACTGCATTGTGTATACTGAGTAAGATCAGGATGCTGTAGTATGTCTTTCCCCACGCCCCAGGCAAAGAGAGGCCATTAGCTTGATGAGAGGCCATTAGCTTGATTACTGTGCTTACTTCCCATGCAATGAGCAATATTTATTTTCTTTAATTAGTACTTTAAAGATTTTACAAGAAACTAACATAACCAGAAAACAAGGCTTCTAAAATCCAATACAACAAGATGTATTGAAAATGTATTTCCTGAATTTCCAACTAAAAAAGTCTCCAGCTGGCATGACAACAACTTTAAGATAATACTGTTTTTGTGTGCCTTCAAGTCATTTCCCACTTAGATCCTAAGACCCAATTTAGGTGACCCTAAGAAAGACATATCATGGAGTTTTCTTTGTTCAAAGGAGGGGTTGCCATTGACTCCCTCTGAAGCTGAGAGAGTGTGAGTTGCCCAGGATCATTCAGCGGATTTTCATGTCTGTGTGGGGATCCAAACCCTGCTGTCTTTCAAAAAGTCAACATGTGAGAAAGCAAGACAGATAAGGCTAGCATTTCTATTTGCATAACTAATAAACTTGTACCATGTTGTATAGAATTTGGGCTAGTCTTGTTATCTCTAGTATATTTTACTAATTTTTCCATTACCATGATGCTCCATGGTCTATCTAATCATAAAGAAAGTGACAGAGCATTTAATCTGTTCCAATCATCTGCAGTCTCTAAAAATGCTGCCAAGCATGAATAAACAATCAATTCTTTATGAAAAGAAACTCATTTGCATTATAAAAAAGAAATAGTAATCCCAAATCTAACGATAAACAAACTGTTTGTGATGCCATTTTGTTGATTACTACAAATACCAAATTCCAGAAACAAAGCATTCATGGGCATGAACACCACATATGGTGGTAAGACCCCAACTCACCACATTGTCTTCAACACCACCAATCTGATCCTTTCACAATATTTTCATTTCTAACACAACTGATTCATTTTATACAGTGTTCTTTTTGATATTTGAGGACCAAATTTTCATTGCCCCTTTTAATCAGAATTCTGTCTAGTTGGAATCTGGGATGGTTATACCCAGTTATTTTTTCCCAGATTAATTTTGTTCCTAAATTATTAGAAACAATAACTGAGATTAGAAATGTATATAGGCCATGTTAAAGGTCATGCCATTAACTTCAGCTTCACTTAGTAGCAGTGAACTGCTCAAATGGCAACAAATGCCATGTGGCTTGTTCTTGCATTAGAAATGAAGAGGTAAAATGGGTTATCGCAGAATTTAGAGCCAAGGAGGAGTGTGTTCTCCTAATTGTTTTCACAACTACCTGTAATTACCAGTTTTGGGAAGAGATCTAAGTATTTATAACTTTGCCTATTTGCAAAGCATTTCTTCATGCTAACAAAGAATGAATGAAACAGGAACAGTATCAAAGGTGACGGAGTGGGAATTAATTTTCTCTGCCTGGTTCTCCAGATTATATGATCTTTTTTTTAAAGATAGGTTGGGAATGTTTTCTATCAGCTTCTTGGAAATCTGGGAGAAGAGCAAAAACTGAGCTATGAGCAATATTTGTATGGACAGTAATCACAGTAGTTGGCCCTATAGACCAATTGTTCCCCCTTTGTGTATTATCAAGATAGTGTAGAAAGCTGCTGCTCCTTCAAGGCGTTCAGGGTATTCAGGCAGTATTTGAACTGGGCCTATATTTCGTTAAGATTACTTATAATTTAACATTAGGGAATATGATAAAGATAACACATTTTGACAAATGTTGACATGATACACAATCCAAGGACAACTGCTAAGAAACTTCCTTCCTACCTTTTATAACATTTGTTATAACAAACCCACTGCCTGAGACCATTAGAATAAGCCTTTCATCAATCCTGTGTGACACCGAACTGACATTAAGGAACAGGGCATGACTCAACTCAGGGTGACCTCTCTGGGTGGCTGCTGTGACTTATTTGCAGCATTCAGTGGATCTGAACAAAGACATTTTGCATTGTGAAGATGCTTTTGAGTTTCTATAAATGAGCAGCGATTAAATCAGGAGAGAATGTGTTTACTTCAGGATAATAGATTTGATTACATGATGAAGCTGTTGAGACAATTCAGTGAACAGTGAAGGAAGGAAAATAATTAGGGGCCTTTGCTTCCCATCTATTTCATTTTGTATGCCATTTTTTGATGGATGGATGAAGTGTATTTGCTGTCTCAGGTGAAATTCTAAATTCTTTTCATGGCACAAAGAAATTAGACTATTCTGAGACAATGAGGATGGAAGTTCTGCTAAAATACTGTGGAAATCCAGGCATGTGTTTCATTGATTCAGAATAGAGGAATGAATCAGAATAACAACTGTGGATTAACTTTCAAAGTTATCACTCATGTTATATCCTTGAATGAGATCTTTCTAGGTTATGCTAAAGTACTTTGGAAATACAGATATGGGTTTGATTAATTCAGAATACAAGACATTCAGAATAAGAAGTGCAGATCAACAACTTTTTAAGCTATCACATGTATCATATCCTTGAATGAGATTTTTCTAGGCAAGCAAGAAGTGTTTAATTAACTGACTTGACATCTACCAGTTCTACTAAGAGGCTGCATTAATGGGGCTGTAAGGTAATGGAAAGAGCAAATCAAGAGATTTGTATGTTGTTTCTTAGAAGATTAATCCTTCTGTTTGAGTATTAGGGATCTATTTTGCTGACTTTATGCACAATCCTTTTAAGCTCTGATTAGCTACACTGATGGATAAAACTTTTTTTTTAAAATCATAAATATTTCCAACATACCAAACTGGCTTGAAGAAAAAAAATGTACATTTTTACCTCCAAAGAAAAGGACAGCACAACATCTGACTTTGAAAGTTGGTTTTCATTTTCTTCTCCCATATCAATGATTGAGGTGTTGTGGCTGCGTTTTAGCTTCTGTAACTTAAACTCCCCACCTTTGGAGACTGGCATGCTTTCCAGGTTTGCCATTAGCAAATTGACAGATGACTTCAGTTCCTCAATGTACATATTTTCCATCTCTTTGGATACAAATTTAGGAAATTTACGCTCCTGTGATTGAAAGACAAAAATAAAATTAAAATGTAAACAATTGCATCAAATGAATAAATATTTATAATATAATTTATAATATAATTAGTAATTTTCTGTAAAATACATAGCTCCTCTGCACTCTAATGTTATGTATGCATAGACTAGGCACAGAAAAGTTGCCTGCCATATCTCTCTTGGAAGGAAGCTCAAAAATGTTAAGTGCCACTGCAAAAAATAAAATAAAATAAAACAGGCACTACAACATCCCCTAACAGATCTGGCTTCAACAATCAGGGAGCAAGCTTCAGGCACTGATTTGAAACGATGGAGGAGCTAAGTAAAAAGAATTTTTGCCTAGGTTATGAGTGAGGTACACTATTCAAGAATCCAACCATGAATATCTACACCTTGAACTAAGTCCCAGAGCTATTGCAAGTCTTAGTACCAGTAGATTAGTAATACTGAAATAATATGCAGCCTATACAGACTTAAGAGGTATACTACATGAGATAGCAGGATTTTAGAGGAAAGGGAAAAATATTTAAAAATATTAATAAAGTGATTCCACTAGTGAAACAAACAAGAATTGCGCAAAGCACAGGAAGGCCATGTTGTGGAGCTGCTCTTGTGTCAAACCAAAGGAACAGGAGGGTGTCTTCAAAGAATTCGGAAAAATATGTGCTGTGGCTAGCCTCATACCTGCCACTTGTGTGTTCACCTGTCCTATCTGCATACTGATACATGAATACAGAACTCATCTATGCAAAACCTTAGCCTGATTTAGCTAGAGTTTGTATGGAGAAGCTTTATGCATGTACATTGGTAATATGCATAGTCTCTTCCAGCAAACTCCAAACACAAGGGCAGCAGGGAGAGACGCAGATGCCAGGTATCTGTATCAGGAGTATCAGGAGAGAAAGTAGCCTGTGCAGCCCCATGTTCTCCCCATGTACTCCTTCAATATGAGGGACATCCAAAAACCGTTTTTGAAACAAGCTAATCCTGACAATGTCCTCCTAGCTTGGATGCCATTTCCTGCCTACTTAGAGGCTGATAATGCCAGCAAACTAAAATAGGTTTTAAATATTTTAATTTACTGAACCTTACAAGACTTATTTCTGCAGGGCTAATCTAAATATTGAAGAGACGTTTAATGCTGAAACCTTTAAGGATAAACAAGCTCAGAACCTAATCTTATATTTGGACTGCCTCAAAAACTTGGTGAAACAGAAGGCTCCTTGTAGTTGTGGGCTATTTTGACTTCACTGTTAGAAGTCATACATTTACTTTTAAATCACTAAATCATGGGCCTAGTTGTCTGGGTGTAGCTATTTCAAATGATTTCAGTTGTTATTACCAACACATGGTTTATAGAATGTAAAAAAGACCTCACCAAATTCATTTGGTGGGAGGACGTAGACTAAAATATAAACCAATGACCAAGGTTAAAGAGAGAGGTGGATTTGCAGTTCTAGGCTTTAAGCTATCCTATGAAGAGGCTTGTATGGTGTGGATGAGACTCTGGTTATTACTGAACAATCCACATGGCTTTGGAAGGCCACGATCTCCATTTTGGATGGCATGCATTCCTATGGTATGACAAATCTATGGTCCAAAAATCATTCTGTAATCATGTAATCAGGAAGGCACTATATAAAATCTGAATGAAATATAAACATCTTCTATATTCATAAACTCTGCCTTGGATGTCACCATTGGAAGCACTTTCTATAAAAGAATTAAGAAGATATGGAGAATGGAAAACTTATAGAGATCTCCTGAGGAGACTCCTATCTACTAAAAGAAGGGCAGCAATTATTACATGAAGGAATCGATATTCAGTGGTTTCCATATCTATAAATTACAGAAGGGTTTAAAATGGATATGAAAAATGGAGGATTCAATCTGACAAAAACCAAAGAATTTGAAAGTTACCTATTGAAAGGGGGAAAACATTTAACTGCCAATCTGTACAGAATATTATTGAAATTTAACTTAGAAGAAGACACAGTTAAGGAATGTATAATAAAATGGCAAAAAGATCTTGGTCGTAACATACTCTTAGAGGACTGAGAAAAATATATGGAAGTGTAATAATGCTAAAAAGAGATGTTAGGATTTAAAGGAAAATTCCCTGAAAATGATGTACGAATGGTATCTCCCACCAGACAGAATTGCAAAAATATATAAAGGAACGAGTAATAAATGTTAGAAATGGGGAAAAGAAATGAGAGTCTTTTTTCATATGTGGTTGGGATGTGACAGAGCTTAAAAAAAAATTGGCACATGATAAAAGCAAAAATGCAAAAAGTCCCAAAGAAGAAAATTGATTTAGTCCCAGAATTTTTTTTACCAGGATTTCCAAGTTTGATAAAAGAGCAGATAATGAAATTGGTAGACTTGGTTGGCACATGGTGATAGCTGCTAGAATAGTTCTAGCAAGATATTACAAAACATTTAAAATCCCCACTGAAGAAGAATGGATTGAAAAAATAAGAGACATTGCTGAAATAGATAAACCCATATTCTAGACAATAAAGCCAATAGCAAATTTATTAAGGATTGGGAAATGCTTAAGGAGTTCTTGCAACAGAAATTTGGCAAATTAACTTTAACTGGATTTAAAGACTAATTAGTTATTAAAAGTATTTATTGGGTCAAATGGGTTATTAATTTGTTTTGTCATAATCAGGAAAATGATGATTATTTGATAACTATGCCTTTATTTATATATATTCATACATACATATTGTGACTAATGTACATAGTTTTATACTAATTAATTGCTATTAGATGCTGAAATGTTTAGTAAGAAAAAATCCTTCTTTATATTTTTGTTGTCTCATATGAGGGAAATATTGATTTAAAAAGAGAAAGAACTAAGATGTTTAGTTGGTTTTTAATCTATCGTTTCCTTTTTTGGATAAGAAAGGTATACACATGATGAGTGTTAATACTAGCTATCTCACCACCATGTGGGAAAGTTATTTTATATAATTGTTTAATGTTTAGGTGTTAGTACTCATGTTGTTTCTGTTGTAATGCCAGGTATTGTCTTTTTTTGAGATATCTGTATTTTTCCTTTTTCTCGTGTTTTCTAAACTTATTCTTTTTTTGGATGTATTTATTTAAAAATAACTTCAAAAATAGCAGAAGTTACTATTGAGGAAGAAGACACAAGCTAGGAGAGGCTGAAGCAGTTCCCTTTTGCCTGAGCCTCCTGGGAATGGTAAGATCCCAGCCCACTTCTCTCTGACTTAATTGAGTACAAACTGCTTTTGCACTTTGAACACAGACTGTAGCAGCTGAAGTAAAGCAAAGACAAAGGGGGAAAATGAGAGGAGAAGAGAAGAAGGAGCAGGGTTAAAACAACAACAGAAAATGTGATGACAGCAGATTAAGTGAGATGGTCCCCATCAAACCGGTATAGTTGGAGAGCAAGGAAAAATTGCAACCACTAATGTAGTACACCAACAGGATCCTGGTCATAACTAGCAGGTAATGCCTCTTGACTCCTAAGCATGTCAGATTGTGTCCCCTGTCCCTCTGAACCTGACATACTTTGCATGTGGTTCTCCTGCTGCAGCCCTAACAAAGCAGTGGTTCCACTCCACTTAATTGTTTAATTGAGGATTTGGATCCAACTCTCACATATCTAGAGTTTTTAACAGTCCATTGATAATCTTATAATGCTTTTCACGGACTAATGGTGGATGTAACAGATGAAATAAGGGGAAGGAAGAGGTTGTTTCCAATGAGACCTATTTGAGAAATGCTTGTCACTCCTACGCCCTTTTTGCACGGCATTTGCCATGTGAAAGGGCCCTTCGAGTGTCGCACGAATGTGAGGACTGGTCCACACGACGCACTCACAATTGCGTGACGCTCCAGGGACTGGCAGGCACCAACAGCACACTTTTTCATTTTCAGCTGTGAGCCAAAAATGGTGTGCAATTGCGCATTGCTCCGGGGCCCTGCGCGCACTTGTTGTGTGTGTGGAGCTCCGAAGCTGCGGCATTCACACTTCCTGCCCCAGCACAGCCTGGGAAACTCCCAGGTTGCACTGCGGAAGGAAGAGGTGGGGTTCTCATGCGAGCAGGTGGCAGCTGAAGGCACCGGGATGTGAGAGCCTCTCGCTAGAGGCTGCTCGAATGATCCCCACACCCCAGCTCCACGAAAAGGTGCGTTGCAGAAGGGCCCTAGAAGAGACACATTTCAGTGCCTATGGATATCACTTTCACTATAACACGCTAATTAGTGTCCAGGTGAATCTCTTCCAATGCCAATTTACATGAGTAATGTCTTCTTGCATTTCTATCTAGTTCCATCAGGCCAGGTTCTACACAAAAGTATAAACAAACAAGAATTTGACATCAGCAATTCATCAAGTGGTTCAATTATAGCTTCAAATATTTAAATCATGCTACTGGATTCTTATCATACAATGGTTATGATAAGGCATTATGTTAGTGTAACTGATTGCAGTAAATCCTGCTTATACTGGAAGGAATACCCTCTACATTTTGCAAAATGAGGTATGAAGTGCCCCTTTATGCAAGTAGTTCCCTATTTGCCTGCAGTGGAATGGGGCAGCTTAAAGGCCGATCAGTGTGTGGGCACAGTTTTATTCCCCCATGACTGCTATATCCATTGGAATAGATAGTGAAACACTGTGGTTGCCTCAGTCATGTCTTTGTGTGAGTACTCTGATGGAACTTTACTTCTGCTGGACAAGATCATGATTCATACACGTCAGCTGACTAACCAAGTACAAGATGTTTATGTTATCAGCAGCAGTTCTATGAATGCTCAATCTTATGTAATATTGTCATTCTTTGTATTCTGTGCATTTAGTTCACCTCTGGTCTCATTGTTTACAATTTTACCTACTCTCCGGCTCTATGTACTAGTCACCCCTGTGGTACAGGCCTCCCTCCACTGCACCTTAATGAAATCAATTCTCTGCAGGATGGCTGGACACTGCAGAGGCAAGTTATGAAGTCCTTCCCGAGGAAGGTCTGCACATGACATGTCAGAGAAAACACCATGAAGACAACTCTCCGAACTGAGGTCTGCCTCAAGTTCAATATTCAGTGGCAACAAAACCCCAGGAAGAGTGAATAAATGTTTGATTGCTGCAGGTCTGAGGAGTAGACTTCTCAAATTCATGAGCTAATGGCTATTTGGACAGATGCTAAATCATATTTTAGCACTACATGAAAGAACCTGTGGACACTTTCTCTTGCCTTCTTCTCCTACAAGTTGGCCACAAAGAGGAGATTCATCTTGAACTATTCATGGTTTATATATTTTCCTTTAGTTATCCATGATTCCTTTGATTTTAAACTATTCATGATTTCCTGCCATCTTTAATATGGGCAAAATATACAAGGGTTATTGAAGTAAATGGGACTAAGCCATAGTTCATACTGCTGGCTTAGTTTAAGAAATCTTAGAATTAAAAGCACAGTTATCAATTTGGGAATAACAAGAAATTTCTTGTTTGCTCTATCCAAAAATGGATATTTCCAATCTCATCTTCTTAACTTTCCCAGAGGGTTAAACAGGGATGGGTTTGGGAAGTTTGGCACATGCCAAAATTCGGTTCAGATCTAGTTTAACCCAATAAAATGTTTTAGTGTTACATCTGAACCAAACCAACATGCAATAAAAAAAAAAATAAGAGAAAGTAGCCAATTCAAATCCCATACTGTTATGTTTTTGTATCTGAATTAGAGGATATGATTTCACAACAGCATTTAATCATGTAGATAGGGAAGCAGTTGACTTTTTAAGCTCAGAAACACAAGATCTGGTCTAAGGTCTACTAGTTAGGAGCCTGAGCATCTACATATCAGCAGGAAAACCAAAAAACCAGCCCCAAGTATGTGAACATGGTCTTTATGCCAGCAGCACTAGCAAGTCTTTTGTTATCACAATGATGAAAGCAGGCAAACCATGCTTTCCATGGATCTTACACCAAATCCTGGCGTGTGGATAAAATCCTGTTGATGAAAATTACAGTTATATTAACAGGAAGCAGGGTTTCTTCAGATTCCTGTAACTCAGCTGTGTAACAATCCTGAGACTCTGCGCCTCAGCTGTCCTCCTCCTCTAAAGGAACTTGTCTCAAATCCAAGGGCAGCCAAATGTACTTGATGTCCCCTTGCACAGTTTGACCAAGGCATCTTATAAAGGCTTCCATTTGTCTTTGCCTGTGGCCAGTCTATTTGTCCAGGAGTTTAACAACTCGCTGGTGTATATATTGAAATCAATCACAAAAGTCATTTCACTCACCTTTCGTTCTATACAGTCTTGCCTACTTTTTTGATCATGAATTCCAAAAACTATTCATACTGATCAGTCTTTGACTTATGGAATCATGCCTGAGGCCAGAAATTAAATACTTATTGCCAGTGAATTTTTATTTTAATCAAGAGACAATGGGCAATACATAACTGAAACATAAGGTTAGATGAAGTCTAGAAATGACTAGAGAAAAAATTTCTCATTAAAAGGTTCCTTAATGAATGAGACATTCTTTATTTCTGGAACCTTTCCAATTACTGATATAATCTGATGACATCCTATGCAATATATGAGGTAAGAAATGCAAGCTAATGAATAATTATGTTCATCTGTTGTTAGTTACAAGTTTCCGATCAGATCACTGTCCTCATGTCTTTTTTAAATAAGCTTACTTATTAGTTTGAAAGGAACTTGCATAATAATTATTTCACCAAGTAAAGAAAGCCTGGCTATATAAATTCTTGTTACAAGTAACTAACTGAATGCAAGAACCTGTGTACCATGCTTCTACTTTTCTGCAGAACACTTATCATTGGAACTTACTGTGAGAAATGTAAAATTATTAGATTTTAGGGACTTCTGCAGGTTTCCTTGCCAGTGACCTGTATAGGACAGGTGGGTATCAAAGAGTCATCTACATGTTATTTTGCCTTAATCCTATGGAAGTACCTCTGTCATTGGGGTCCAATTAATAGACCTCATGATCTTCAAAAGATCTGAGTAATCCCCCCCCCCAAAAAAAGTACCTACTTTTTCAAATCTTGCTGTCTAGGACAGTGGCACAAAACAGCACTGGCCCAAAGCTGCAACAATTCTTGACTGTCTATATCAGACTAAATTACTCCAGCAGTTGCTTCTGTCAATGAAAACAATTGGCTCCTTCTGCCTCACTTGGAGGATTGCTAACTATGGTCCTGAACACTACCAACCACACCCTGAATTAGTGCCTCTGTCCCTTTCCAGAATCTTGGCTTTATCTGAACTTCAAGTCAGATGCAGCATCCTGGGATGAGCATTCACATCTTGCTTGGGCCACCCTCTTCTCCTCTTGGGGGCAGTCGCCTGCATCACAATATGTTGAAGTGTTTTGCTGTGTTAGGATCAAATCTTACCAGATCCCCTCAATGAAGAGGATTTGACTTTTTAAAAAGAAGTCCTAATAATTCATTTCGTTATATAAAAGGGGTTCCTTCTTGCCCCGTATTTTAGAATCAGATAAAATGAGGCATCAGATAGCACTCATTTGAAGAGTTTCTGTATTGGGTTATTGACAAAGCCCTCAACTCAGGTGAGAACTTGGACCTACTTAATTTTTTTTTCAGTGCCCCTTTCAGAAGGCACAAATGTCAACTTCATTTATATAAACATAAATGAATATATATTTTCCTGTTGTCTTATTACCATTCATATGCTAAACAGCAAGATAAGCAAACAAAAATAAATTGAATGACAGTATTGTTTCAATTGCTTTTTGTTTTTATTATGCAATTTCTTAAGTAAAACAGTCCCACCAGGACAGAAATAAGAATAAATATAGGGTTCCAATCTGCTGCTAATTTCTGAAACTGTCTGCTTCATTGTTATTCATTTGATCATATCTTTCAGAAGGGATTTCTTTTTGTGAGTTTTCTCCTTGCTGTGACAATTTTTTTTTCAAAAGCAGAACACACATCATAAGGGCAAGGAGAAGGAAAGAACTGTTTTTCCGAACACCGATGCTAAATAATAAATAAGAACAACAATTAGAGACTCACTTGGGTATCTCATGTCTGTTTTGCTAAGAAATCTCACCATGGAATGTGCCATGTTCCTGAAATTCTGCAAAGAAGCCTAGCAAATGCTAATACATAAATATTGAACTTGGCACTTATCCTTCAGGGATATGTGGCATATTCTGGAGGGACTCTTCGTACATCTGTGCTTCCCTGGGATGAACCAGAGCGGTCTGGAACTATTTATATATTCAGCTTCATAGGCTGTCAACAGCATATCTGCTCTTATCAGGAATGCACTGCATCCTACTTGTTCTTGCAGAGAGGGAAGGCTTGGGCAGAGATTTCAATTCTTTTCTCCCAGATGCATATAAGAGGGAAGTGAAGAGGCACACAACAATGAGTCTTCCCTTTTGGGTCTCACAGCATTTTCTTGAGAACCACAGTTGCCCAGGTATTCCCAATACCCCATCTCATGAACACATAGGCAATTTCTGCGCTACAGTATTATAGTGCTGTTATTCCACTTTCAACATTCTGTGGAATTCTGGGGTTTGTAGTTTACTGAGGCCAAAGAGCTCCTTGGCTGAAAATTCTAAAGGCTCTTTCCTAAACTGCAAAACCCAGGATTCCATAGGATGTTGAAAGTGGAATAATAGCACCATACAGTCTAGTGTGGACATGGCCAAAGTTTTCCCCTTCTCCTTCACACAGTCTATACCTTCATCATATCCCAAGACCCATTTTTTACTTTGCAATAAGCTTCTTTCTCTTTACTATAATTAGACCCTTAAGCTCCTGTGCACTAATTCTGTAGGTCACCTTCTCATGGGCCTAGATCTTCATAAGACAGAGAAGTATTTGGAATTTGCTAATGCATGCATTGTGGTCATATAACTGGAACACAACATTGCTGGTTTTTCCACACTATACTGTTACAGTGTTATTATTCCACTTTCAACATCCTGTGGAATTCTGGGGTTTGTAGTTCAGGGAAGGGCATTTAGAATTCTTGTCCAGAGAGCTCTTTGGCCTCAGTAAACTACAAACCCCAGAAAACCATAGGATGTTGAAAGTGGAATAATAGCACTGTAACAGTGCAGTGCAGAAAGGCCCTGAATTTCCATTTGAGGCTTTGAAGCTCACTTGATTTTGCAGCTGATGCCTACTTAGCCGAGACACAAAAATGGATGATTCTCCCATAGGAAAAAAATGGGAAAATCCTTCTGTTCAGTCCTACTGTTGAACATCAGCTGGCACCTACATTCTTCCCACCTCTTTGTCATCTGGGAAAGAGCGAGAGGGACTGGGTGACTCTTTTCCTGCAGCTAGCAATGGCTGAAAGGGCTTAGAGTCCCTCTATAGCTGTTTTTGGCAGAAAGACTGAGCCCATTCATTGAACATTGGCTGAAGCCAGAATGCTCCCCTCCACGGAAAAGGAGATCTTTTGCTACTAGGCAGAAATACAAATATTTTCCTACTCTCAGGCAGCAGATGCACATTGAGTAGGGGAACTTGGAGGCAACAATTTGGCTTGGATGGTAAGGCTAGCCAAAAAGTGTAGACCCCTTCCAACCACCAGGTAAAAAAAGATAAGTGATACCAGCTGCCCTAGGGTCACCCAAAGTATTTCACAACAACTGCATGAATAACTCTTATTATGTGTATATGGAGCCCAGAGGAGTCAGTTTGGCATAGTATTTTGAGTGTTGGACCAAGGCCTTTTTCACACCTTACTTTTTCTCGCTGCCATCGCGTGGGGATCGCACAAAAAGCCTCTTGCGGGAGGGAATCGCATCCCTTACACTTCCCTCTGCACCAGCTCCTTGCTGGATGGAAAGAAGTGCAATAGCTCCCTTCCTTCCGCAGCGCAGTCGGGTAGTTTCCCAGGCTGTGCTGGGGGAGGAAGCGTGGCCATCGTGCTTCCTGAGGTTCCCCACACCAGGTAAGTGCAGGAAGGACATGAGAGGAATGCGCAATCGCGGATCATTTTTGGCAAAGAGCCAAAAATGATATAATCCGCAATTGCCATGGGATCGCTATGGGAGTGCTGCGCGATCGCAAGAACATCATGCAGAACTGTCCTTGTGATCCCGCAGCACTCCTGTGGCCATTTCGTGTGGAAAATGGCTTAGGACTCTGGTAGACCAGAATTTGAATTCCTTCTCGGCCATGGAAATCTATGAGATGACAATAAGCAAGTCATACCCTCTCAGTTTCACAGGAAGGCAAAGGCAAGCCCTCTCTGAACAAATCTTGCCATGCCAAGAAAACTCATGATATATTCTTCATAGAGTTGCCATAAGTTGGAAACAACCTGAAGCCACATAATGACCATAATCAGAGGCCCAACACAGAGCAGGAACCTAGTGAGGAGCTTAGTGGGATGTCGTTGCTGTTTCAGTTTAACAGATGCCTTTTACTAAACAGATTGAAAACATCTTACAGTATTAAAATATACAAACGTTTGAAATAAAAAGTTTCAGGTGTTTTTCATTGCGGACTGGATTGCCCCTTGCTGTACCTGCTATTTACAGCAGAGGTAAAAGATTATTTGCCTGTCAATGGAAACTTTTCTTTCAATAGAAAAAACAAGGCCCAAGGCCCCTGAGAGGATGAGACTAGACCAGAAGGCAAACAGCCAGAGCCCCCACCCTCAATTGGGCTTCAAATTGGGATCACATTCCACCACCACCCCACAACTATTATAAAAGCTATTTACATAATTGCTAGTTATATGACTGGTGTTTTACCTAACCTGATCACAATTGTCTTGATTTGTCATGGGCCACACTTTGGCACAAGGTGTCAACACACACAACACAGTTGTCTTTACAAATGTAGCCTACAAAGGAAAGATCCAGTCACAATAGCACTATCAAAACATTCTTTTTTTCTTTCTTTACCTTGGCAATCTGATCTGCCATTTGAAGACGTCCATCTAATTCCCGTCTGATTTGTGCTGCTTGTTCATCTGGATTATCCAGCTGCATTAAAGGAAAACAAAGTAATTAATACTCATACAGCAATAAAGAAGGGGGAAAGGTAAATCATGAAAAAACTATATATTTCAGCATCTTCTGTAAAAACATTTTTCATTATTATCACCATCATGAAAAGGGGTATCTCTTGTGGAAAAATGATAGAAAATTGTACCATATGTCCAAAAGTTTTCCTCCCTGTATCGCTGGGATGATACAGCTTCAACTGTATAGCTACAACTTTACAGCTTTGCTCAATAAAAAAAAAAAGATCCACTCCCTATTTGCTCAGAATATTTGTTGTTATCAGTTCTTATCATCCTTAGACAAGTTGAGGTTTGGGGGCTGATGTCTGTTCAAAACTAAGCCATGTGGAAGATATAACAAACTTGGTATTAATATTCCAGCTTGTCTTAGAATTATACATACCTTGAATTATGCAAATATACAGAATTTTGACAAACACAGTTGTGTATACAATAATATTGAGGCTACATTTTAAAAACATTTTGGTGTATGGAATAAGACCCTATGAAGTAGCTGAAACATTTTGCTTGCCAACTGCCTCATTCTAAGACATTGTTCACCTCACACATGAAAGGGTACACTATGTAGTCTTTCATCTGTAGAAAAGGGAGGCTGAAGTAATTATTGTGCCTTTTTCCCTGTGTAATCTTTCATCCTCTTGCTTCAAAAGATGAACAAAAAGCACTCTTGTAGGCAAAGGTCATAAAGGGCTTTTATTCAGCAAAGAAGTGCTATACTGCCACTTCCATTCACTTACTGGGATCAGTGTTATGTCTCGCTGAGGCATTGAAAGTGCTATTCACAAGGAATCCTTATTCCTTGACTTGCTAGGAGTGCTCAGCTTCTCCCTTCTGGATTACATGCATTGTTTAGCACCATGCCTATGAAAGTCCAGACTAACTTTGTGTTCATGTGCAGTTGTGACTAAATCGATGTACTTCTGTGTGCTAAACAGACTCATTGGTCAAATCTGTGAAAACCGCAAGGCTGAACGTAAAGCTGAAAAAATGTGTGGTTGGCACCTGCCAGCCCCTGAGTGCGTCGTGTGGACCGCTCCTCACATTTGGGCGATGCTCGAGGGGCCCTTTCGCATGGTAAATGCCATGCGAAAAGAGCCTAAGACTTGGTAAGATGTTCATTTTGGGATCTCTTCTATTCTACCTCTGTACAGATTATGGAAGCCTATATATTACATGGTATTATCTACTGATTGTTGGCAAGATAAATGTGGTATATGTGACAACAGCAGCATGCATTTCTCCCCAAAGCGGAACTATTTATTATTAACTACTTGCTGAAAGAAACACAAACATACAAATGAAACCGGAATTAGAGGAAGAGAAACAAGTGCAACTCAACTGGCAGCTAACACAAGTTTTTACTCCATGCAGGTCCAAGTTCATTTTGACCAAACCACTCACGTGGATGTCGACTGCAAACATAACTTTCTGCCAGTTTATACCAGCCTATCTTAATGTTTTCACCCAGGTGCACCTTGAAATAATTGCCAAGTCTTAGGTAACCCCTGAATATTTCTAAAAAAGTTTTTTTTTTAGTAATGATCACTCACAGAACCGTTAGTGAATTGTTGCAGAACCCTAGGGTACAAGGGAACCTTCATTGAGAAACCTGGTGTGTGCACATGTGAACTGCTGAAGCTGATTATTAGTTCTGAGTGCCTTACCTGTGCAAAGCTTTGCAACACAGTTCAACCAGTAAAGTGATTAGAGAT
This sequence comes from Ctenosaura bakeri, assembly GCA_948474755.1. NCBI lineage: Eukaryota > Metazoa > Chordata > Lepidosauria > Squamata > Iguanidae > Ctenosaura > Ctenosaura bakeri. The sequence continues at coordinate 91,839 of CAOLHI010003647.1, read as the reverse complement.
CTGAATTTTAGATGCCCCCTGTACATGAATGTAAACATAGGAATATTCTGTGTCATGCACCATTGTGATCTGTACATTGTCTTCTTGAAGATAAACAACAAATCTCTCTAGTTAAAGTTGTAATTTTTATACAAGGCACATTAATGTATTCAGCCTAGATGACAATTGCAATAACCCACTGATGCTTTATTTACTACTCTATTTTCATTTTGAGGCTTACATACCTACTCAAGACATCCAAAAGAACGTTTTCTACCAGACAACAAGTTTCTTTAATGATCTTACTTTAGTATTCTCAAGAAAATAAACATCCTTCACTCAATAAAGTCCCTTGGGTACTGGTGATCATTCACAAGTCACTGTTTCTCCCTGGCACTATGAGCTGCAGCAATGGTTGCTTACAATGTGAGAAAGGTGAGACCATGAGCCTTATGCTTGGGACTGTTGCCCCACTGCTTGCCTTGACCTTACCCTTAGGTACTCTCTGAGTTGATCTAGCATTTCAGCTTTGACACTGTTGGTAGGCTGCTAAGATAGCTGCTTACACATTGACAAAAAGAAAGAAAGAAAGAAAGAAAGGAAGGAAGGAAGGAAGGAAGGAAGGAAGGAAGGAAGGAAGAAAGAAAGAAAGAATTTGCAGGTGATGATTTATATGTAGAGATGCCTGATACAGAGACCCATACACCCCTAGTTCCAACCTAGGTAGGGCTTTGAAATGGGTTTTGACTGTAAATTGCTAACCCTGGAAGTTTGGGAGAATAGTTTCAAAATATACTATTTGCATTGGCTTAAAATTCTGATGAAATGTTCTGAGTTAAAATACTGATAATAAACATAATGCTTAGGTAATTATTTATCAGATGAGTGGGTCCAATTTTGGAATAAAGAAAGGATATAAATCAAATTAAAACATAAAAAATGAGATGCGTTTAAAAAGGGTTATTCCACAAATTAGCTACCGTAATTTGTAGAATAAAACCTTCTTTTAAATGCCTTCTAGACTCAGCCTCTTCTTTAGTTTATTCTGATTCTATTTATCAGCCTTACATTCTACTCCTCCCTGAAGGAAGATCTTACTATCACAGTTCAGGAATGGTATTGGCAATCTGGAATGTGTCCAGAAGAGGATGAAAAAGATGGTAAAGGTTTTGGAAACCAAGCTTTATGAGAAATAGTTGAAAAAGCTGGGTATGCTTAGCCTGGAGAAGAGAAGTGAAATGCCAGTTTCCTTAACATATCTAAAGAACTGAAAGACTGAAGAGGGAATAAGCTTGTTTCTACTGCTTCAAGTAGTGGAACCCTTGAGTCCCAATTTTGGGAGAAAGGTGGGATATGAACAAATATATAAATCTATATTGTTATATAATAACAATAACAAACAATAGTAATAAATAGGAACTGAAACAATGGATTAAGAAATGAGATTTTGACTGAATATTAGGAAAAAGTTCTGAAAATCAGAACTGTTTGATGGTGGAACAAATGACCTCAGATGGTGGTGGACTCTCCTTCTAAACATAAGTTTAGTTGGGTGGTCAGCTGTCAGACATGCCTTAGTGATGGTTCTTCTGCAAAGGGGGTTGGACTAGATGACCCTTAGGGTTGCCCAGTTCTACAGTTCTATTGTAGATGTACATCTTGGCTGGTTTATTCTTCCTGAGTTATCTTTACAACTGTGAGATAGGAAAGGCTGAGAGATAATGATTTAAAGAGAAAACAAGACAGCTGAGGAGAGATTTGAAGCAAGGCCTCCCACATCCTAGTCCAGAACTCTGTCTACCAGGCCAAACTTCCATACTTATGCTCAGCTTTTCATTGCCAGGCACTTACAGCATACTTCTTTATCTTAATTACTGATCAGTTGACCCCTTCTACTGCCCCTGCACTTTATAAATTCTTAGTGATCCATTCTAACCATGGGAGGGAAAAGAAAATCACCAGAAGCGTTCTGTGTACAGTAGTGCTATCTGTAATGACAGCTCTCCATAAAACACTTTTATAAGCTGGCTTGGGGTTGCTGTAAATACCATCCTATATTTTATCCCTCTCCAGAGACAAATTGCTCCATACAGCAAACGCTTGCTTGGTGCAGTGCAGTCTGGAAAGTTACAGCTGCAGCAACCATTACAGTTTCAGTTCCTGATCTGACTAGACATGAGTGCTTAGGTTAGAGTTCCCTGAATGTATTAGACTACACCATCTATCCATCAACACATTGCTGAACCTGCAAACTGCAGCAGCTGCTCAGGAAGCAAGACTTTTTTTTTGCACAAGCACATATGTAGGTGGGCCTGTATGATTAATAGAACATTCAGCTCACATTCTGTGGTCATAGATAGGTTTCTGACAACTTTTGGAAAAACTTTCTTCACCGTGGAAAGATGGTTAAAATGTGGAAAGGGCCTGATTCTGCCTTCAGCAGACTGATGCAAGTATTTTGCATCACCCCCAATGAAGTCCTTTTAAGAACAAGTGGCAAGCTGTCATCCCATTACTGTCTTCTCTGTAAAAACGCATTGCATAGATATGTCTCCATCTCACTGAAAAGACTCTACTGCAATCAACTCTCTCTGGATTTAAGTTGTCAAGGATAAGCAAAATCCTATGGTCATGATTATTTCATTGCTTTGGTAACTCCAAAATGGCTTGCTATTTTTGAGCTCTCATAATTGAGGTTAACTGCATTGCCCAAAATAACCTGCAGACTATTTTTGGAAACGAAGGACATTATGTGGCTTGAAAGATGTTCTTTTGCTTTCTTACAGTAGCACCTTTCATTCTGCAGTCCTTCTCCAAGAATATTTTCTGGAAAAGGGCAGATAATAATTTGTACAATTATGTTAATTCTAGAACAGATATCTTAGGTCAGAATCTGGCAATAAAATACCCTGCTTTATATTCAATATTCTCATCTTTTCAAGGGCATTAGCTGCAGTTGCTGACAACAAGATTTCTGCCTTTGAAGGAAAGCAGAATATATATTTTTTAAATATGGGTGACTGAAGTGTTACATCCCCCTCCCTTAAACTGACGGCCTATAAATATGTACAAGCATAATTTTATTAGAATTACTTTTCCTGGCACTGTCACAAGTTCACCTCTGACTCAAGACAGAACCAAGGGAGCCCCTGGTTTACTAGGGAGTTGTGAGAGTTGCTAGAACAGTAGCAGCAGAGAAGAAATCGTATTTTTGTACCACCACTGCACCTACACAGTGTCCAGTGAATCTGCTTCAGGGGTCTTTTGTGCTCTGGCCCACAAGAAGAAAACACAGCTCACTTGACAGCCCACTGTGCATGACACTTTAAAGACAAAACCAGTTAATTCCAATCTGATTTGGAAGCTGTGGTTAACAAAATTCCAGTGGATCTAAGCTTGGCTCCTGCTTGTCCTGTGCTGTCGGATTCATTTAAATTTGTATAGCTTGGGGAAATGGACAGGATTCTCAGAGAGGCAACGATCCACCACACAGGACTCCCATGAAAGTGGAAAAACCGTGAATAACTCTAGGCCCTCCCAAACCATATGTAACACACAGGGGGGAAAAAGTATGATCACCATATTCAACCCACCATGGATTCTTTGGAGGCATCAGGGTTCCTTCACAAGCCAGAAGTAGGTGGCTGGTGGGGCTTACTGCCACCTCCACTGCTGGCCACACCATTTTTAATAGAGATTTACAAGCCTCATTTGCAGTTTCTCAGTCTTGCAAGGTTTGCAGTCCCTGTTAAAAATGGCATAGGGAGGCAGCAGAGGTGACAGCAAATAATCCATGAATAATCAAACCTGCAAAAGTGAAAACTGCAAATGTGGAAGGCTGCTGTATTTAATATGTTTTTTTAAAACTTAAATTAGTAGGTTAATTATTAACAGGTTATAAATAATTAATAGCTGTACTTAATTTTACTCTAGGTTGTAAGTTACCTTTGGTTTTGTGCCAGGAAAAAAAAGCAAGATATTAAATAAAAACGTAAATAAATAGTTCTTCCACTGAAATTATGGCAAATTTCCCTATCTTTGATTTAATCTGATTGACGATAGGATTTGGCCTACCATATAAAAGGCTGATTCAGACACCAGCATTGGAAATATGAAAAGAAAAGAAAAGTGACCTCTGTGCTTCAGGCACACACAGAACATATTTATATTGGAATTATGATTTGATAATGGAAAATTCTCTCAATATATGCAAACATGGTTCCAAGCTGTAATTAGTCTAAGGACTATAACTAACAACTTGATTTATAATGGCTGCAGATAATTTTATTACATTTAGAACCCTGAGTTCAAGCAATGTTTATTTACTTGATTGTGGTTGGTTACTATACTGAGACTGCAATTCTATGGATGTTCACCTGAAAACAAGTTCCATTGAAAACATTGGGGCTTACTCTTAAATAGACATTTGCACTACAGAGATTTTGATACCCAAGATGGTTTTCTTTTCCTTTTCTGTTATGAAAGCTTTTCCATTTAGCAAAAAAGGGCTTTGTTTATTAAGATAACTTACCAAGTTTTCTTTAGTGCTTTAGTAATATCCACATTTATTTAAATATATAGATTAATGAAACTATCTGTTAAAAGCATGAAGATTAATGCTATCTCTCTCATCTTTAATCCTTTGACAGTCCTACATGATACTACTACAGCGTTAATGATTGCAACGTCATCATGAATTCTGAGCTCTTGAAACACAGTGGGGTAAAAATCAATATAACTAATATTATGCAAGAAAGTTCTTCTGCTGGTTATGTCACTTTTTACATAGGCATCCAAGTGGTCTGATGTAGTAATTACTTTTGTTTCACTGAAACAGGACCTGAAGTAGAAATGTCAGATGAGTCTCTAACAAGGAGCAGCTGCTGCCAGAATAGGTTATCCAAAACCAGTTAGTGGGAAAGCATATAATTAGTATTCGTGTTAGTATTACTATTCCAATATTGATTTATATCTTCCTTTTTTCCCAATGATGGGATTCAAGGTGACTTATAAATTTACTAAAATCAGTAGAGATGCAAAACCACACAAAAAATCAGTTTAAAAAGGATATTTAAAAACCATTTAACAATGTGTAGAGTCAAGATCATTTAAAGTTCATTAAAAGCCAATACAAAAATTTACAAAACAGGACACTATTCCATTCAATTCAGTTCAGTTCCATTGCCTGTAAATCATTCTGTTATGCAACCCAGCAGATGCTTGATCATATTGATGCTTGACCTGCAATAAGGACAGGGACTCACCAAGAAAAGGTAATAATTCCTAGTTACGAAAGAAAGAAAGAAAGAAAGAAAGAAAGAAAGAAAGAAAGAAAGAAAAGGCCACAGAGGAGTAAGAAGTAGAAGAAATGAATTTCAAAGCAGCAGGAGGGTTTGGTTTTGGAAGAATATGTCAAGAAAATGGTGTTTATGTAAAACCACAGAGATGTAATGCACACAAAACACTCAGAAGGGATTTTTTTTTTTTTACAAAAAATAATAATGTATTTGAATTGGTATTCAATACAATTTTAGGAAAACCCCATGAATAGTGCTTTTTGTTTGCATTCAGGTATAATGAGGCCCCAGTGGTAGCTTCTGCCAGTTGCTGAATATAAGATACTCTTTGCCTCAGATCTTAAGGAACCCAGGATACGAGGATAAGAACTGCTTGCATGTAGAAGACACACAGAGTAGGACAGTGATGTTTCCTCCTGGCAAGATCCTCCCATACATCATGCGATACTGAGAGACCCCTGATTTTTGGGAGGTGATTTTGGTAGGATGCAGGAGTCTACCACTTGAAGGAAAGAGCTAAAAAGCACCCATGAGAGCACAGACCAACGTGTATGGTATTTTTGGTACTGGCTTTTGTACAAATCTGCACTGCAGCAGCTTGGACGTGGCTGATTTTAAACTTAACTGCCTTCAGGGACACGTCATATACATAACCTTTCTGTGGAAGGTGAAAATGCCTCCGTAACAGTACAGATTTGTATCTTAGAATCATCATACATTTGAAAGTCACTCTATGTAATGGTGTCCTAGTGTGTCCTAACAGCAGAGCAGGCGGTCTCTAAACATGGTATTGTACATATGTATAACCTTTTATCTTACATGAAGTGAGGAAAATCTAAGATGTGGAAGTCTGTTTACCTGCAGCACTTTGATTGAGTTATGCTGGATCTGCATAGTAAGAGGGAAGGGGAATGCCATTTAAAGGATGAGAGAACAATTCCAATACTGCTGACATATTTAAGTGATTATCAAAACAGTATTAATATTATCTTGTCACTTTTTTTATTATCAGTTCACACAGTGCTATTGGATTTGAAGACAGGCACTGGCAGCCAAGATGATTGTCAGGAAAGATCAGCTGACATATGAGTCCACAGAACATTTCTAAGGCCCCTTCCGCAACTCACCTTTTTGTGGAGCTGGGGTGTGGAGATCGCACGAGCGGCCTCTAGTGAGAGGCTCTCGTGTCCCAGTTCCTTCAGCTCCGCAGCTGCTACCTGTTTGCACGAGAGCCCCTCCTCTTCCTTCCATAGTGCAGCCTGGGAGTTTCCCAGGCTGTGCTGGGGGAGGAAGTGCGACCGCTGCGGCTCTAGAGCTCCGCATGCATGGCAAGTGCGCACAGGGCCCCGGAGCGATGTGTGATCACGCACCATTTTCAGTTCACAGTCGTAAATGAAAAAGTGCACGATCGATGCTTCAAGACCCTGGAGTGTTGCATGATTGCGAGTGCGTTGTGTGGAATGCTCCTTGCAGTTGCGCTATGCTCCAGGGGCCTTTTCACATGGCAAATGCTGTGCGAAAAGGGCCTCAGGCTGCAATCTTATATTTACTTAATTGGGAACAGGTTCCAAATAAGTCACTGGGACTTACTTTTTAGTATTATTTAAAGAGTTTATACTCCACCCTTTGCCAAAAAGGCTTTCAGAGAGGCTCATAAGTCACTGTTCTCATGCTCCACATATAGCACTCCACTCCAGTAGAATTTAAAAGCATATTATTTCCCTCTGTTCTAAGGCCACAGTATGTCAGGGCTTGCAAACCCTTCTCTTGCTTCTAGCATCTCAGGATCGAAATATTTACAGTAGAAAAAAAAATCAAATCTTAAAGTTTGTGATCAAACCAAGTGCAATATTTGCCTGCAACTCTGCAATAATTATCCCTCCTCCACAGCTTTTGTGTCAGCGTGTGTGTGTGTGTGTGTTCACCGGTTGCATGCTCTCCAACATTTCATAGATGAAAACTGGGGCAATAATGGCTGAGCAACATCAGAAAGTGGTCAAAAGGCTATGGCCAGGCTACAAGAAAGCAAAAATTAATAACGGGAAAGAACACACGCACTACTATTTTAAACAGAAAAACCCTGGAATTTATGTACTGACTTCAGAAAAACCTGAAAAAACAAAACAAAAACACAAGAACCTACTGAGAAGAGCAAAATTCCAATCCTCCTCTCCTCTCTACCTGAGTGACCTAAGTACAAACTGCTTTTTCACTTTCGACTCAGGCTATTTCCACATTACATTGTTATAGAGCTATTATTCTACTTTTAACATCCTGTGGAATCCTGGGCTTTGCAGTCTAGGGAGGGGCCTTTAGAATTCTCAGCCAGAGAGCTCTTTGGCCTCAGTAAACTACAAACCCCGGAATTCCACAGGATGTTGAAAGTGGAATCATAGCACTGTAACAGTGTAGGGCAGAAATGGCAGTTTGCAGCAACTAAATTACAGTCAGCGTCCCACTTTCATGGGTTTAGCATTCAAACATTTGATTATTTGTGTTTTCTTTATTTACTTCAAAAAATCATATTGTATCTGTCCCTGCCACAGAAAAATACCGGTATGTTCTCTGTAGGAATCTCTAGGTCCTCCAGCATGATCCTGTAGTCCACTTCTGCCAGACCAGAAGTGCTGCAGGACTTAAAGATTCCTAGAGAGAACACTTCTCTAGCCATTGCCAGGCCCTCCAGTGTGACTCTGTGGCTGGCTCCTGCCAGAAGTTGATCACAGAATCACAACGGAAAACGGAGAGATTCCTAGAGAAGTGTTCTTGGATAAAAGAAAAGAAAAAAAAGAGCATTCACAATTTTTATTTTATTTGCAGTTTTTCCACTTTCACTGAGCTCTTGCACCCCTAACTTTCACAAAAGTGGAAGGCTGACTGTAATCTCAGGATAAAGGAAGAAAGAGAAAATTATATTTTAAAAGCAATTGAGGAAACAGGACAGCAGAGTAAAAACTGGGACTTGTCCCTATTAATCCAGGACAGTTGGAAGATATGTGGCTGAAACGCAATTTCTGAAACGGGCATGAAGATGTGTAGGTGTTCCCTTAAAATACTGTCTGTGGCACCCAGGAACTTTGTATTTTACATAATAAGTAATATTGCTGAATTTACAGGGAATAATCATACCTTTCAGGCATTAAGTTTGGGGAAACTGGATTATGTACTATCTTAGTTCCTTCCACCAAGATGTGCATAGAATATCTGTCTCAAACGAAATGGCAGGAACTGTACTTTAATTAGTTTTACACAGATTATCAAACAAACACATTGCTGATGGCTTCTCCACATTTTTTTTAATTATTTATTTGTGTCCCGCCTCTCCATATGGATCGAGGTGGCGAACAACTTACAAATAGCATGTATTTCGAAACATTTCTATACATGCCCCCAACAAGCTGGGTACTCATTTTACCGACCTGCGAAAGGATGGAAGGCTGAGTCAACCTGGAGCCGGGCAAGATTGAACTCACAACCTTGTGGCTTGCAGTACTGGCATTTAACCATTGCGCCACCAGGGCTCCCTTTGTTACTCTATTTAATGTCTTGCCAATCATTCTGCTTTGGAAAATGATAGTTTCCCTAACATAAGTTACAGGTAAAATAATATGATTCACAAAGTGTACAATCTAGACAGATGACCCCTTAGCACTTCCCTTTAAAAAGCCTGTGCAAATTATTGCCTCTTGCCTCCTTAAAGTTTTTTTTTAACTGCAAGAAAGAAGTCAACTCTATCTTTGACTTTCTCTAGTACTTGGTATGCTATTAACACACGCTAATAAAGAAACTCCTTTAGAGTTCTTCTATATGAATAATTGGTCATTACCCTGTCAAATTTACCTCTACAATTGATACTATATATTTGATATTCCATATTATTAATTGAAATTTTCTCAGTCCACATCTAGCATAACTCTACATATTTATTGTCTCAGTTTTCCATTTTTCTCATAAATAGTCCATGAATGGTTTCCATTCCTCTTCAATTCCCTTCGTTGATCTTCCATTGATATGTTTGGTCAATATATCATGATCCTTCATCTCTAATAGATCTACCAGCCACTGATAATTCCCTTATAAGTGTGGTTGCTTGTAGATGTTTCCCTCAGAAGTCTTGTCAGCAGCGACTAAAGGGCAATAGAATTGATGTGTTTTTAAATATTACTGCCATTTAGGAAGACAATAGATGACACCAGCACTGTGGGAAAAACTGTGAGATTCATCTCAAGGACTTGATCTTTGAATTTTATAATATTTATCTGATAACATAAATAGACTTGTTGTGTTAAATGCTGCCACAGGATTGCCGAAGATGTAATTTTTTAAAAAATTTACTTTAAGTGAAACACACAAAAAATAATTAATTGTTAGGATTTATTTCTCATTTGTGTTTCCATGGAGGGGAAATACACGTGCAGCCATGGTTGGGAGGTCCACTGTCTTATCTGAATGAACCTTTGGTATTTTCTGGTGAATAGTGTATTATATTTGCATATTTGTTTTATGACTACCAGGCTGAACAGAATTAGGAAGCAATGAAAGATCCTTTTCTTTATTCTTCCTCTGCTGGTGATTTTTCCTTTTTTTTTGGGCAAAGCAAGACCAAACAGCCCAATCACTGCCCTTTCTTCCTAATGGAGCCTACATTATATGAGAAAATGAGGAGGGAATAATCCTGAAGCAGTTAAAATGGATTGTATCATTGCAAACTATAGTTAAGGTAACTCGTTTTGTGTGCTTCCCAATGCAAAAAACAGTTCTGTGCAACTGATGAAAATTGTACATCAGGAAGAAGAGGTCTCACCAACTCATCCACTGATGTCCTGTCTTTTTTTCACCTGCAGGTAATTTATTTTTAACATGCCAGGCAGCTGTCAAAAAGCAATTTTTGGATCAGTGGTGCCAATTCAATGTATTTTTTTCTTATTTCCCCCCCCAGCAGTTTGGCTTGTTGGAGTCAGAGCCTATATACACACATAGTCGTTTTACACACACACACAAAAGATACACAAAACAAAAGTACTAAGAAACATAAGTAACATATAAACAATCCTATCTCAAACACAGCATAAACCACAGAAGCAACCTATACAACATTGACTATATATACAATGTCAACTACTTACACAATAAAAGTAAACTTCCTCCTCTGATGAAGTAACAGCTTCTAAACAATCATTTGTAACCCCTCTTTAGCTAATTCATGTCTAATCACACTCAAATAATGTTAATTAAGTTTCTCCATATATAGTAAACACCCTCCCTAACGTACCTACATATCTTTAATTGTCTCTTACTTACAAAAGCAAAAAGGAGGCATTAAATTCAACCCAAAATCAACATTGTGGCAAATCAAATATATATTTAGAAAACAAAAGGAGTCAGAGTTTTTTTTTGTATTACAGTAAGTGGTTAGCATTTTAGTTAGCGTTCAGCATTTTAGTTTAGTGTTCTTGCATTGTGTTTTAGTTTATTTTTTCTTTTCTTCTGTCTACTTTTTTCCCCTTCTGAATGTATCTTTGTGAATTAGATTATGTTAAATTTAATATTCTTTTTCTTTCTCTTTTTTTTTTTGTTGGAAAAGAAAAGGAATTTTCCCCACCATCAAGTTAAAGTGATACCATCCACTCTACCACTTCATTTTTTTGCTTGTGTTGAACTGGCCTAAAAGAGAACCTGACTACATGCTAATGCAAAGTAGAGGCATTTACAGTAAAATATATATTTAGGATTGCAGAGGTGAAAACTGGAGAGAGCTCCTGTAACTTGAATGGCTGTGTAGAAGTGGGAATTTCAAGAGGTGTCGCTTGTTACCTGGCTTTGTGACTAGCAACATCTGCTGAAATTTCCTGTTCTGAACAATCATTCAAGGTACAGGAGCTCTCTTCAGTTTTCACTCTGGCAACCCTAAAAAACACAGGCAGGATGCTTCTTAAAAAACAACAACCTGGAAGTCAGAAGTAGGATAATATTCAAGATGAGTCGAAAAACAGATACAGAGATAAGAAGCACAGACAAAGAATTTGAGTGCCAAGTGGTAGCCTGTGTCTTGGACAAAGGCCTGGGTATGACCAAGAAATATGGATTTTCAGGAAGGTCAGGGCATGCTAGGCAGGGCAGGCCTATAAGAACTAATAAAATCTGCCAGGAAATAAGAGCAAACTCCCGTGGTCCTTTTTTGTAAGCAGTTGCCTTTACAGCTAATAATCATTGGCCCTTTCCGCATGTGGCAAGGGAAACGCTCCCTGCCACTACTCACCGGCTTTTTGGTGACTCCGTTTGGGTCCGTCCTGATGAGGAGCAGTGCAAGCTCATCGCTCCGCACTGCTCCGGTGTCCAAAATGGCGCCTTCCGGTTGGTGGAGGCTCTCCACTAACTGGAGAAGCTCACCAGCCTAAAGCCCGCCCCTGGCAGATCTGCAGGCACGCACTAGTGAGCGCCTGCAAATCTGCACCGGAGTGTGGCGACGGAGTAACATGGGGTTGCGTGCTCCGTACTTTTAAAAAACCTCTTAAAAGAGGTTTTTAAAAAGCATGCTGTGTGACCAGTTCTGGTCGCTCCAGAGCGGACTGAGGTGTGGAACTACAAAAAGTAGTCTGCCCCAGTCCACTCCAAGGTGGAGAAGACCTCCGTTGGAGGTCGCTCTGCACTGTTTTAATAGGCTGGTGCGGAATGGGCCATTGTTTGAAAAAAAGAAACTTTGCTTTTGAGGTAGCAAGCAGCCACTGAAAGGATTTCTGTTGTTCAGTTGAAATCCATTGTTCAAATCTGGTGTATCACTGATAATGTGTGAGAAAAGTCTCCTTCTCTTAGAAATTGCCAGACTTTACAGAGCAGGTATTTATAGATCTGTATTTGCTCTTGTGCCTTTACTTTTGAAACAAAAAGGGGAGGGGGATTTGCATCCAGCTTGCATAATTAAGTGTTCCTGCAAGGGGTAACAAATGTAGAGAGGTAGCTGGTGTTCTCTTGCATATTCTCTCCCTTTATTATCTGCTCTGTTACTTTTGCACCTACAGATTGATATTCTATACCTCCCAACAGTCCCAATGTGTCAAGAAGAATTCCAGTTAATCTTCTGTCTTCAACTTTTCCAGCTGCTTTTAGAATGCCCTGGTTTCTCTCTCCTCCTTGCACTTTTCCTCTTTGTCCTCTGATTACTTCAGTTTGCTATAAACTGAGTTCAAACTGCAAAAGCAGTTTGCACCTAATTTTCTCAGTGGCCAGGAGGGAGGAGAGCAGGGAACAGAGTCTTGGCCTTCCCAGTAGGCTCAGGCAAAAACAAACTGCTATAGGCTCTCCTAGCTTGCCACCTGCTTCCTCAGTAACAACTTTTACAATCTGGATTATACTTTAGTGTTGCTTGGTCACACGTGATGGAGGGCACAATATTTATGGACCCAACTTCTTCCTACATACCTCATCCTCTCATAGGTGCATCATAAATGGCCAAGATGCCTAAGGGCCATGTAAATGAGCAGTAGGTCAGCTGAAGCTATGCTAAACCCAAACCCCACCCAACCTGGAGGTGTTGGAAATTGCAGAGGACAGCACTTGGCCTGGCCTAACTGTGCCACCATTGTGGCTGTGTCCCTTGGCTGCAAGAGATTTAGATCTGGTGTAACTTGGGCCTGCCACCCCACCTCTTCTCTGTTCCCCCAGTGGTTTTTCTGTTGGTTTATTTTATCCAGCAATGGACTTCTAGCAGAAGCGTGTTCTCCTGGTAGATCTCTGTAATATGCTGGCAGAAGAGCATGCATGCCTACAGAGGGTGTTTCTTCCAGCAGAAGCTAGTGTCTGTTCCTATCCTACTATGCATGTTGGAGTTAGTCATACAACTATCTTTGTCCTCCTTCCCTAAAATGTAATTCTCTTGTAAATACTGCAGTAGCAATAGTCTTCTGCCAGCTTCTATACAGGCTAATAAACCATACAGACTAATAAACTGGCCGGAAAACATTTTCAGTGTGCTAAATATTGTGGCCTGGTTATACATGCAGATCGCTACCATTAAAGGCAGAGGAGCAAAATGGCGGCAACTCTAGTCTAGTTTACTGCTCAGCTACGCAGCAGCTGACTCATCATGATAAATAAAGTCATTCAGTCATATGGATGCACATTGTATATTTTGGCTCAGGGGCTGCAACCTGCTGTTACTATTAAATTTTCTTTATCATACCAGCAAGCATGCACTTTAGTTATCTCTTTAACTATCAAGCCTGGAGTATGAAAATAGGCAAAAGCTATGAAAATGAGCTGTTTACAGCAGCACAGGAGACAATTTGGTAAGAGCCAATACTTCTTTTCTTTGTTACTAAAATCTTATTTCACAGTTCAGGGACTTCAGGCCTCCTCTGCCTGTGTGTACCAAAATAAACATATTTCCAAATCTCAGGCAATTGGTCTGCCTTTCCTGAATGCTGATAACAAAAGGGCAAAAGTAGCTTTATTGCTATAAATACATTTATGCGTTGCTTGGGGAACGTATACTTTTTAGAAGTTTGGTAATAAAATAAATGTCATGTTTTGACTATTCTGGGGGAATGTGTTTACTGGGAGGTGTTCTTCCTGTTTGCTTTATGTGGATTATGTGTGTATGTATTCATTCAAATGTTTAACCTTCCTGTATCACAAAGACTCTAGGAAAGCATGATCAAGATATATATATGCATAGGTCTATGTAATTATGCTTGCTGGATAGTGTCCACTTTAGAAAACAATATTCTCCATCTAGATTTACATGAATAATTAATTTCAGAATTAGAACAATAAGAATGATAGTTTTCAGTGCTTAATGGTCATGGGCCATTTCTGCACAAGAGTGTTATAGCGCTATGATTCCACTGTCAACATCCTATAGAATCCTGGAGTTTACACTTTAGGGAGGGGCCAGCTGCAAAACTGCAAACCCCAGGATTCCATAGGACGTTGAAAGTCGAATCATAGTGTTATAACACTCTTGTGCGGAAATGGCTCAGGTATTGTTTCCATCCTCAAATACTAACGAAAAATGCACCTATTGGATATCTGGCTATTATGGACCTGCTAAGAGTCCTGGATCCTCTATTCCTCACAAGAAATTCAGCAGACACTTCCCTCTAAGAGGGGTACATTCCAAGAGTGGTAAAAGCCCAACAGCAGGAACAGTTGCTTTTAAGCTAAAAGAAGTAAAATTAAGGGCAGCCACTCCGATATAAGCAGTCACACTATTGCTATTAAGGAGCTCAAGCTTATGGAGGAAGCAGGAACAGTGTACTTTTGTCATGCCTTTTGTTTTTAAGAGTTTTTTGTTCTTCCCTAACTATTCTTGCAGTTTTCATTGCCCTCATCTCCACCCCTACATAGTCTTCACTGCCAATAAATAGCCAATAAATAAACATGCAATTCATGCAATTGGTAGGTCTCTTGGATTCTCTCTAACAAATTCTTTTTTTTTCATCCATTAAAAAAATCAATACAAAAGAAGTAAGGAAGAAATTTGAAATTCAGTCGTTTCTGCTTACACATTGGTAGGGATTAGATGGGTGAGTACCACTGATACTTGGAGTCCTGGTTAAATGCCAGTACTGCAGCCACAATGTTGTGAGTTTGATCCTGCAGGGCTCCAGGTTGATTCAGCCTTCCATTCTTCTATAATTGGTAAAATGAGTACCCAGCTTGTTGGGGGCAATTAGCTAAACAGACTGTAAACTGTTTAGGGAGTGTTTTGCACTGATAAGTGGTATAGAAATGTAACTGCTATTGCTATCATAACAGCCTCAACCAATGAGAGAGAACATTCTTGCCTTGCAATGGATATTTGAGTCTTTAAACAAGTGTGGTGTAATACCACCAAGAACGCAATCAGTTTCTAATCTTTCTTCTGCCCTACCAGATTTTTGCTGGCAAGAGGGAAGTGAGGAATGGAGCTAGTGTGTCGAGCTTTTCCTCTTCTGTGAGAAATTGTTCGTCCATGGTGGCAGCACGTTGCAAGCTAGGAAGGCTGTGAATGCTCAAGTGCTCCCTGCTTGCCTTCTGGCACATCTCCAACATACAGCTATTCCTTGCCTCCCAAAGTTGGAGTTCTGACCTTGAGAAAGAAACTATTGTGGAAATCTGAAACTGAATCTCACTATCCAGTGACAGACCTTTCTTTACACCTTCTGAGCAGCACATCTGCTGTCTCCTATGACTTCAAGGCCACTTTCTCAGGACCATAGTACATAGTACTGTAAAACTAATTTAGGAGATTTAGAAGACATCCATATTATTTTCCACTCCTAAGAAGAGGAGAACAATTTTATACATTTTTTTTTTAAAAATGCAGTTTCTAAAGACAACTGCATTTTTATGAGCAATGATGGATAAATATAAATGCTAGTTCGGCAGCACAAAATGTGCTGCCTATGCATGTTTTCAAAAGATAACAGGACGTTTTATAGCAAAAGCCTCCTTGTATAGAAAGGGAAACTGAGCCACAGGCATGTGAACTGATCCATCACTTAGTTTTGTCTTCATAGCCCCTCTTTGTGGATTCTGTTAGAGGTACGATCAACCACACTTTGGAAAATTGTCTCCACAACATCTTTTTACCATTGTGCCAACAGAAAGATTAGGAAGCTATATTTTCCTCCAGTATTCTGTCTCTGCAGCTGCACTTATGAAAAAGGAGAAAACACCAGGATGAAACAACGCACACATCTGACTGAATATCTACTATATTTTGGGCCTAGTAAAGTAATATGAGTGTACTCCTCGGATCTGCGCCTTGATGCTCAGGTAGCAGCAGTGGCCAGGAGAGTGTTTCCACAACTAAAACTAGTGTGCTACCTATCCCATACCTGGAAATGTCAGGTCTGGCTATGGTGACATATTCCATGATTACATACTATTTAGATTACTGTAACATACACTACATAGTTTGAACAATACCTGGAAACTACAGTGGGTTCAAAATACATCAGCCAGATTACTGACAGGGCCTGGTTACAGAGAATACATAACTCACACATTGCAACAAGTTAACTGGCTACCTTTCTATCTCTGGCCACAATTCAAGCTGTGGTTTATGCCCTTTAAAGCCCTACGTGGATTGGGTCCAGACTGTCCAAATGACTGTATCTCCCTCTATAAATCTGCCTGATTGTTAAGTTCTTCTTGGGAAGACTTGCCCCCATCTCACCACCACCATAGTTGTGTTTGGTGAGGTCACAGGAGAAAACCTTCTTGGTGGCTACTCCCAAGTTGTGGAATTCCCTTGGAGCCTCATTAGGCTCCCGCTCTTCTCTCTTTCTGCCAGCATGCAAAGACTTATTTAGTTAGAAAGGTCTTTGGCTCTTCAATGTAGCAGAACGGTCTTTTTAGGGTTTGTGTTGTGCTCTTACTGCTTTTGTTCTTTTGGTTCTTGTAGTGAGCCTTCAAGTCATTTCCAACTTACAGCAACTCTAAGGTGACCTTATCATGGGGTTTTCTTGGCAAGAGCTGTTCAGAAGGGGTTTGCCTTTGTGTTCCTCTGGGGCTGAGTGAGTGTAAATTCCCTGAGGATATCCAGTGGATTTCCATGGCTGAGCAGGAATTTGAACGCTGGTCTCCAGAACTGTAGTCCAATTATTACATCACATTGGCTCTCTTCATTGTTTTTACTATGTTCAAATGTGTTTTTAAACTGCTTCAATTTAGCCTTTTTCCCCAAAATCGCTGATTTATTTCTTTTTACCAAATAGATTTCAGCTGTACTTTGCTTTAATTTGTTGTAAGCTGCCTTGGATCCCATATCAGGAAAAGGGTGGGATATAAAATTAATTACTCGATTAATTAATTAATCATTGTGGGCAGACAGGAATGTGGATATGTCAGGTTTTGGATTAGCACTCTCCGAATCTGACATGAAATTGTAGTTCAAAAACATAACTTTTTCAACTTTTCAAGGCAGACTTAGATGGCTAAATCCATTCTTAGTGACAACTTGAGCCCCAATGGAAAGCAGTGGAGCTCACATTAGTATTGACTAACAAGATTCATCATTCATTTCAATGTGTCTACTACACAGTTGGACCTAAAATTGGACACACTTCCTCTTTTCACAGCCACACACATAGCAGAAAGCAGAGCTGCAGCATTATCTTTATTTATCTATTAACATTTATATCGTGATTTTCCACCATTGCTACAGCACTCACAAGTGGCTTGGAGTAACTTAAAACTAGAATTTTTTTTTAATGTATAATAGAATGCTTCGTATGTATTAGTCGACTAATCAGAAATAACATGTATCATGATCTCTTTATAGGACTTTACCACTTCAGAAGGACTTAAATATGTTCAAGGCAGCAGATTAGTGCTTGGCAATGCAAGCTGATTAGGAATGGCCACCAGCTCTTGGTGCAGCTAGTTATTTCAATCAATTCCACCCACAGGGGACATTGTTACCCATTAGCTAGCACTGAGCCAACCTAGTGCTTCCCAAGCTGCCCCTGACCTCACTGTTACTAAGTGACAACAGCTAATAAGAGTATATGGGACTCTTCCCCTTAAGTCAGTATTCAACAGTAG
Source organism: Ctenosaura bakeri (assembly GCA_948474755.1). Classification (NCBI taxonomy): domain Eukaryota; kingdom Metazoa; phylum Chordata; class Lepidosauria; order Squamata; family Iguanidae; genus Ctenosaura; species Ctenosaura bakeri. The sequence goes on along the minus strand of CAOLHI010003647.1, from coordinate 74,032 downwards.
AAGGCTATTGCCCTCCACCAAAGCATACTGACAGCTAGTGCATTCATCCTACAACTCCTTAAGAGGTGGTAGTAGCCCATAAATTTTAGTTACATTTACATTCCACCTTTCTTCCAGTGATCTAAAAGTGGTGCTTCTCTCCATTTTAGCCACAAAAAACACTTACAACAACCCTGAAAAAATATGAGTCCTATGCCTCCATTGAGACTGAAAGTAAGAAATTTCTACCTTTAGTTTTTGTGGACCCCAGTCCACTTCATCAGGTGCATGATGCGAAGCCAGTGCATTCATTCATCTGAAGAAGTAGACTGAGTCCACAAAAACTGAAGCTAGAAGTTTCTTTCTCTCATTCTTGAACTGCTTGAAGGTGCTATGGGGTTCCTTGCTATCTTTTAATGCTGATACATCATAAAAAGATACAAGTATGTCTTTGAATACCCATAACAACCCTCTGGGGTAGTCTGAGAGTATATAACTAGTCTAAGGTCACACGGTGAATTTCCTGCACCATTTCCAGTCCAACAGTCAGCTTTATTACTGTACCACAGAGCTTTCCAAACTTTTCACATTGGTGACACACTTTTTAGACAATGCATCGTTTTGCGACACAGTAATTTCAGTTTTACTAGCAGACCAGAGGTTAAACTAGTCCCTGACAGACACATATGCACATTGTAATAACAAAATGTATGGGGATACAACATATCTCATGAAAACCTTTCATACATTTTTAAAAATATATGATTTATAAATAATAACATACATTTCCAAGATTGTAGGCAACACACCTACACACTTCAGGCGACAACACTAACATGTCACGGCACACCATTTAGAAAGCCTTGCTGTACCAGAACAACTGTATCACTAGAACCACACCATTGTGCACAGTCACCTTATTTCATTTGGAGCCCAATATAGACTAACACAGGCCCAGTCTGATCCAAATTCTAAATATGAATCAGAATTCATGAATTTGGAACACCAGCTGGAAATCTGAATCAAGATTTGTGAAGCTGGATCACCACTGGTTTGCACTGTGAAACCAAAGTGCCTATAATTTCCTCTTCTGTTCGTTTACTCATTGGCATAAAAATGTGGGGAAATAGTGGACTCAAAAGACGAAACTGACCCTGCCAAAATTTCAGACAGGTAAGTAGGAGTTTTGGGGTTATATCTGTAATATTTGATTCTTTAAAAAAAAACAACACCCCAAAACTTCCAAACAAATCAAAGCTGTTGACTGCTCTCTCATTGCAAATCATGCTGCTTTTGACCTGGCCCTGCCCACCCATATTAGGACGCCTTCCTGGGGAACCCAGAGAACCCCCAGCCTCTGCACTTGAAGAAATGGATCAAAGACGCGCAAAGGCAAGCATAGTGGACAGTGGGGTACAAGGCAGGCAGGCAGGCAGGCAGGCAGCAGTACTTGACAAATTCAGATAGCCTTGCTGTATCTTCTCGGCTTGTGCTGATGCCTAGCTTGTACCCCACTGCCTACCATGCTGCCTTTGCATGCAGAAAGACCAGGCCGAGAAGACACAGCAACTAGGTAGATGAAGCAAAATAATAGGACAGGAACAAAGAGTGCTGACTACGCTGGTGGCAGCAACACCTTATAGCCTTTCCTTTATCCCCCCGCCCGTCACCTTTAGACAAGCAACTATGAAAGAGATGGGATAGGGAGAGAATGGTCCCATAAGAGAGATGTTTCCTATTTTTAAATGTTATTCTTATGCAATTCAGACAATAAAACAATAACAGCTATTGTCTTTGGCTTTGTTTTCCAGCAGCAACATAGATACATATAAACAAAATATGAATACTAGCCATATAATAGTTAAAAGAGAGAAATATATATCAAATAGTAAAGACAAAAAATGACTTCCTTCTCCCTTGGTGTTAGGAGCTTCCTTATTCATAACCTAACCCATCTTTTGAAATATTTATTTTCTTCCAAGAAAATCATTTTAATATGTCCATAATTTATTTCTTGGAGGTTAGTCTTCCAACCATACAGTTGATCATTTTCCCCATCTAGCTTCCCATAAAGGTAAAAGTATCTTCTGGTCTTCTTTGAATCTTTGAATAGGTTTTTCGTATAGCAAAATTGTTAATTTATCCAGTTCTACCAATTCATATAATTTAATCACCCAGTTTTCAACAGTAAGGATACTTGCTTCTTTCCACTTTTGTGCAAAAGTTAATCTTGCTGCTGAAATCATAGATAGCATAATTCTCCAATATTTTGTTCTCTTTATGTTTACTTCATCATATTTAATAAATACAATTATTAAAATGCTATTCCAGTAACCCATACGAATGAATTCTTTGTAGTCAAATTCAGCAATTTCTCTCAACAATTTCTCATAAAAGTTATTTTATTCTCCAATGGGCTGTACACGCCTACATTTAAAAAAACAATTCCCATCATCTCTATTTGAATTCCTATAAAATGATCTTTTTGATCCTTAAATATCTCTTTAGCTGTTTATTTCTTGCTGACATATATTGTAACTCCTTTTTTATTTTTTATCAATTGCTCTCTGGAATTCCACTCCTAGTTTGGGGTTTCTTACATAATTTAGGTCTTCGTTTCTCATATGGGTTTTCTGTAGACACGATATCCAATTTTTGTTTCTTCAGATAATGAATTACTTTCCCCCTTTTATAGGTAGAGTTAAGTCCCTGTACATTCCAAGATAGAATCTTCATTGTCATGTTTAATTAGAGTGTTGGTTAGCCTGTAGAATCTCTGATGAGAGAGATGTTTTTAAGGTGTTGCTCTTTTCTTTTCCATTTAAGCCTCATAAGAAAACGGCAGCCCAGATCACCAAATGCCTTAAGGGAAATCTCACCAATTGGATTGCTGGTGAAACTTTGTCTTGCCACTCACCACTGCATTATGCTTACATTATGCTACATTACTGGATCTTCCCAGCTGGATTGCTGGTAGAATAAAGGATTCAACTAAGGGTCCTTTCACACAGCATAAATATAGCGTTGTGATTCCACCCACTGCCAGAGTGGAATCCTGGGACTTGCAGTTTAGTGAGGGATGTTCAGAACTCTCAGCCAAAGAGCTTCAGTGCTTCACCAAACTATGGCCCTTTTCACACGGCATTTCTTAAGCGAAAGGGCCCCTTGAGCGTCGCGTAAATGTGAGGAGCGGTCTGCATGACACACTCACATTTACGTAATGCTCAAGGGCCGGACACAGAGTGCGCATGGATTTTTTCATTTTTGGCTTCAAGCCGAAAATGCTCTGCACTCACGCGTCGGTCTGGCGCCCCTGCGCACTTACCTGGCATGCGGTGCGTCAGGAGCCGGGGCGGTCACGCTTCTTGGGCAGTGCAGGCTGGGAAAGGTCCCAGGCTGCACTGCGAAAGGAAGAGGTGGGGTGGTTGTGCGAGAGGAAGGAGTTGCGGAGGCCGAGCAGCAGGGAAGCAGCAGGGAAGCGGGAGCCTTCCTCCCAAGCCTTCGTGCGTGAGCCGAGCAGCCCAGCACTGGTAAAAGGTAAGGTGCAGAAAGGGCCTATAAATTCCAGGATTCCACAGAACATAGTCATGACAGTTGAAATAGATTCATACTGCTATATTTGTATAGCATGAAAGGGCCACAAGTTGAACTGTTTATTGTCTTCTGTCATCAGAGTAAGTCTTAACTTTGCCTGGCTGTTCTGCTTTTTCTATAGCTGCTACCTTCTGCATCTGATTTTTAAGATCAAATAAAGCCCTCCTAGCTAGTGGCTGTAGTCTTGCTACCCAACATCATCCAATGTCTTTACAAAATTGCCCCTCTTTACTAATAGTACATATCATATACATTCAGACTATTAATAGCTATCTGATCCCTGTTCTTTTTCTTATAAGCACAGAAAATCATACAGTGATCATGGAGGAAAATGAGAGAGACAGCACTTAAACTTTTAAAGCAACAGTCAGTCACCTGATCTAACAAGCTAGAGCTAATGTGGAAGGGTAAAATCAAACTAAACCAAAATCAAAGATGCATGCACCCACACACGCACATACAGAATAGTGAAGAAGAATGAAGAAGATTCAAACTTTTAAAAAGGAACCACTAGAGCAAGGCTAAATCGAGGGGAGGGAGGTTAAGGATAAACTAAACAGTAAAATCAGCAAATGACTCTGAATGCACAAACCAAAAGAAAGCAAAACATTACGAAAAAAAGAACTCAAATGAAGTCTCATACCTTGAGCCTAACAGACAGAAACACAACCACAACGAAGTCAATCCTATTATACTCCACAGCTGTACAACTCTGACACCAAACAGCTCTTCCCATCAGTGGTTGCCTACCGTTATTATATCTAACCCTACGCAGAGAATAAGGAAGAATAGGAGAAACTGGGTTCTGTAGCTACAGTGCCTCCTGATGCACTGAGGAGTGCAATTGGAAAATGCTGGTAAATTTCTTGCACCAGATTGGAAGATAGGGCTATCAATTAGGAAACTACAGTCTCATCCAACTCCCCCCAATGATACTGCCCTGGCACTCCCCTTTTGCGGGAATATTGGAGCTACAATTTCTGGGTATTTTTCTGTCTTATTTCTTTACTGTTACAGCATCCAAAGCACTGAAGTACTCTCTGCTGCTTCAGACCAGAGCGACCCACTCTTGAAGCAAATTAGTCAGACCAAAACTGGTCTTAAGCCAGTCCAAATAGGTTCAAATTAAGACACATCATTTTGGGACTGATCACCAAAAGAACCAGTGGCACAGTCCTACATGTTGTATGATCTTTCATAATATGTAAGTTCTCCACTCTCCTTCGGTGATAAACAGCTCTGTTGTTGTGTGCCTTCAAGTCATTTCTGACTTATGGAGACCTTAAGGCAAAACTATTGTGGGGTTTTCTGGGGGCTGAAAGTGTGTTATGTGCCCAAGGTCACCCAGTGGGTTTCCATGGCCAAGTGAAGAATCAAACTCTGCTCTCCAGGGTTGTACTCCAGGTTTACTTGGATGAGAAAAGAGTGAAAATTGAAGTGCTACCATTCAGATTCTTCCATGCATTAGCAGTATATTTCAGGAACACAAACTTTTATGTTTGGGATATGTGGTGGGTAATGACTACTATATAAACACAACAGTACAGAATGTTTCCAATCAGAGAGTGTGGCACTTGCTAGTTTAAGCTATCCAATTTTGTAGTCAGTTATGGGCTTTCCAATTGTATCACCACCACCATCAAGCTTATATATGTATATATTGCATAGTATAGTTCATGTCAATTGCAACACACATTAACTGAAAGTAACATCTAGGGGGAAATCACTGGGAACATTTCTGCTAAATTTCATGTTAATGGAATTGAGCTTTGTCCAAAAGATTGCCACATCATGTTTATACCTCTTGCCAGATAGATTTCTGTTTCAAATGGCAGACAAACAAGATGCTGGATCAGAATTTTTGCTACCATTCTTTGCTATCACCATGATGAATTTACTTCCTTTGGAAAGGATTTGTTAGCACGACCCATTTTTTTTCTTTCTTTCTTTCTTTCTTTCTTTCTTTCTTTCTTTCTTTCTTTCTAAATCCAAGCTTGTTTATCATATATGATGAGGAACCCATGCTGGCTTATCATTGTGACCCACTGGCCAAAATCCAATTGTTAGTTCCAAATAGAAAACCCATTGTATCAGTGGGAATTTGGTAGCTCATGTCTTCACCCAGTTGTCAACATTTATATACATTCTTTTGATTCAGTCAGTCTGCTGTGGCTGGCACTAAGAACAGAATCCAGACCATTAAGGCCAACTGGCCAACAGAGTCTAGGCCAGGCAATAGAACAGTTTTGGGTAAGGCTGTTTAAAAAGAAGATTCCAGAATATAAGAATATTTAAGAAAGATTTTGTTAAAGAAATGGATCAACAAGAATTAGAGCTCAAGGACTCTGATGAAAAGAGATTAATTATATGAGGTGCTCAAGAAAAGGAAGAAGATAAAGACTTAGCAATGCAGGATGTTAAGACTAAGCTAGATGAATAGCTAAACAGACTGATGGGAACTGCTGAAATGGATACGCTTACACACTGGATTAATGGCCGAAGACAAAACAAACTTTTGTCTTTTGTTTGAATGGAAGTAATTGATTTCTTTAAAAAGAGTGTAGGCGATCTGATGATAATAGGTTTTGAGAGTTAGGATTATTATGAGAAGAGTAAAAGTAGATTTAGAAGTTGTATTCTTGTTTTAAAATGATTAGATAGATAGATAGATCAGACAGACAGACAGACAGACAGACATGATTATGTTAATGTCCAAGCAATATGAACTGTCTGAAACAAGGGCGGGAACCAATTTTAATTATAGCCGTTTTCACACTAGACTGTTAAAGTGCTATTATTCCACTTTCAACATCCTATGGAATCCTGGGGTTTGCAGTTTAGGAGGGGCTTTGGCTTGTGTTTTGTCAGTATTTGTTTTAGTAATTCTAGATTAGGATGTCTACTGATATTTGCAGGTATTCTTGATTATTGTTTTGTATGTTTGCATTGTGTTTTTTTTCTTTATTCTTTTTACTTAATGTTACAAAAGAAGATTCCACAGTTCTCCATCTTAACTATGTGTGATCTTTTTAAAACAAAGGTTGTACAATTAAATTATAACACATAACAGAATTTACAATAAGAAATACGGTCTGGTAGTTATCTGCTTATCTACCTACTAATCAAGACTTATAAATATCAATTTGAAACTAGTCAATGGCCTTGAAATTTAAGTGTGAAGTCCTAAGAACAAAAACCAAAATTTGAGTCTAAAATCTGAGACTGAAAAGAAGGTGAGGGGGTACAGAAAAAGGAGTCTTATGTCACCTTTAAGACTAAGGGTTTTATTTTAGCATGAACTTACGCTCAGAAACTTCATGCTAAAATAAATCTGTTAAAGGTGCCACAAGACTCTACCGGTTTTCCTTCTCCACTATTTTTTATATTGATTTAATTAGGTGCTTTTAAGAGTGAGAGACTGAGAAAGGAAGGAGGCAGAAACTGCAGCCAGAGGGTGCTAGAAACTAAGAGAACACGAGGCATGGCAAGTAGTAGAAATAACGGTAGATCTAAGAGCCCTGAAGATGACATGAAGGTAGGCGAGAGCTATACGTACTGTCATATAACAGTTGCCAATTTTGATGCTAGGCAGGGAGAAGCTGATCCCTTGTTTCTTTAATACAGACACAAAATAAATGGTTTAGAGGTTAGATTGTTGAATTATTATGACAAGGAACTCCTTGCTTAGTCATAAAGATAAGTGCATAATGCTGGACCAGCCCACTTAACCTATCTCAGAAGGATGGTTCGAAGATAAAGTAGGCAGAGGCATCATACATGCTATTCTTCATTCTTTGGGAAAAGAGGGGGATATAACTTTAAATAACAGTATAGGTGTTGTTTAAAAGCTTATATATAACTCAATTTTTTCTTTCCCTTTTTTAAAAATATCCTCGGTTTCTCCTAAATTTGGACTCAAAGTGGCTTACAGTATGACTTAGAACAAAGTAGCTAAAACAGTATGTAAAACAAAAGTTAAAAAAAGCATTAACGTTCAATGCAATTAAAACATTGGCCAATATTCTAGATCAGCTGTTTAGTTAATGTGATTTACTGGTGTCTCCTGGTCCACCCCAATCATGCCTTAACAGGCATCAGCCACTGTGAACAATGGATACAAAATGCATGTGCTGCTTATGTAATATGTGTTTTATACAATCTTGATTGTTTAAAATTAATGTATGAAAAAGTATTAATCATGATTCATGATTGCAATTATGAATGTGTAACCTAGTTATATTTCTGTAACTTATTTGTATTCATGATCCCTATGTATTCATAATGATAACAATAGTGTAAGAAATAGACATAGGGATCGTAAAAGTTCCTCAATCCTGTCTTACCAGACATCAGCCACTGAGAGTGATGGAGGCATGTTTTCCTGTTGTTTGGGACCCACTGGATTGTTTCCACCCCTTCCTACCAGCAATCTCTGGTGTCACAATCACAAGCAGGATCTCTGTCTCAATTCCTTCTTGCACTGGAAATTGCTCATGGGAAGGGATTAGAAACATCGGTTTGCTGTATCCCAATCAATAGGAGAAGAGACCCTCACCACTCACAGCAGCTGCTGCTCCCTAAGTCAGGATTAGAGGACTTCAATAATGCCTATGAATTTCTTACACTATTATCATGATCATGAACATACAGAGATCCTGAATACAAATGTTATGGATCATGATTCATGATTGTAACTGCAGTAATGAATAATGGTTCCTATTTTATGCAACTGAAAACAATTAAGATTGCATAAAACATGTATTATATAAGCAGCACACCCATTTCATATCTTTCTGTTCTAACCAATTAAAGACTGAAGTCCTGTTTGAATAAGATCTTTCCCTGCTGCAAAAAGGGAACAGTTGCTTCCAATTAGTTTCCCCCCCAATAACTAAGGAATAACTACATGTCATTAGTATTGCATCTTAATATTGGATTATGCTACTCCTTTGTGGTCTAATTCAAAATTTAGTTACTGATAACACAGAATATAAAATAATGAATTGTTTTAATGGTTGAAAAGTATTTGGCATACGAATATGTGCCTTTAAGCAAGGCCATTTCCATACTAGACTCTTATAGTGCTGTTATTCCACTTTCCTCAAAGGCCCCTCCCTAAACTGCAAACCCCAGGATTCCATGGGATGTTGAAAGTAGAATAATAGTGCTATAACAGTCTAGTGCGGAAATGGTCCAAGATGATGGGTGTTACAATGTGACCAAGGGAACAGCAGAGGGAAAACCTGCCTTGTAACAGAATGTGGGAGAGAGATAAAGAGACACCAGAGCCTGAGCTGGGAGAGCTTAGATAAGAGCACAGAACTTTTAGGACAGGAGGGGAAAAAAGTCATGTAAAGATCAGCAAAACAGTTGCATCAAGGTGACTACGTAAAAGCTCCAGCCAATTAGAATGTTATTGTGCATTTTTGAAAGGGCAAGGGGAATATAAATTTCAAATGGAAGATGTGTCCAGCACTGACTTATTTTTTCTGGGAACACAAACCCTGGTCTGAGTCTCAAATGTACAACTGAAATTTTCAATTGTAATTTTTGATAGTTTTAATTAAAATCTGCCTTCTTACTTCACTTAAGATTCTCTGAGTTTCATTAGGCTCCAGGCAGTTTTGCAGCAACATTACTTTTAAGAGTTATGACGCTGTGCCCTCATTCATTATTGGAGCAAAAATATGTCTACATGCTGACTTGTGCTGTGCTTTGCACTCAATTGCAGGGGCTGAGGGAACAATGGGATAGACAGGTTAGCACCTAGTTGCATTCAAAAAGTATATAAAAGTTACTTATTTTAGTTATTTCCAAGAAACATAGAAGTAAGGATTAGAATAATAACTGTCTCTTTTGAGAGGAAGAAGGATTGTCTGTACTGTAACTGCAATTGTTTTTTAAAGTAAACCTCTAAGCTCTGATACTGGTTAGGGCACAAAAAAGAAGCAGCAAATAGATCTCAGGCAAGAGAGTATTTCTGTAACATTACAGAAATTCTAGACATGGAAATCACGGAAAGCTAAAAATATAAGTGTTAAAATGGGTTTTTAAGGTTAAGAACTGTTGCTTCCTTTGAACTGTTTTGTTACAGGATTATTTTCACATCTTATCTGCATCCTGCGACATCCCGGTGTCATCCCAGCAGTGCCTTTGTTGGGATGGGAGCATTCCCAAATGCTCCTCTCTGCACCCGACCGGCTGCCAGCAGATGGAAGCGCTTGGGACACGCTCCTTCCTTCCGCAGTGCAGCCCCCCTTTCCTCATGGCTCCAGCCGATGTGATTGTTGTGTGAAAGGGGCTACTATCAGATTCTTTTTCTGCTAATAGTATAATACACGATTCTGATGGCTGGGAACACGACAGGAGCAGGACTGTGACAACATCATGTAGTAGACGCATGGTGGACCGGCTTCAAAACATCCCCATGCCAGGATGGGGCCATAGTGCGGAAATGGCCATAGTCTCCGTCTTTAAGAAGGAATAGCATTTTGTTTTTAATACCAGACTATTCCTTCACAATTTCCAGGATATGCTTGCTGAGTTCTTCTTATTCATACCTAATTGAATTTATCTCCATTGATATTTTGCCACACAAGACTTAATGTTATTGGAAAGGATTTACTGGACATACTGAAAACTTTCTATTTGATTCAGCCTGGATTGCAGCTTTTATTGCTGACCAGCTCTAGACTGGTGAAATCTGATAGTCTTCCAAGAACCCCTTCCCTGTACTCCCATGGCATTTACGATCACATGGTATGCACTGTAATAAATGATTATCAACATTTGACTAAAAATTTACTGTCCCCAGACAGTAATTATTGGGTAAGCCCTTGTAAAGCCAAGTTAACATTGTCTCTCAAGCTGTAAAACTCATGTTATGGTTAAAGCACAGTTTTAATGACTTTACCTGTACAAGAGAAGGATACAGGCTGGTCTAGCTTGTTGTACTGCTGCTGGCTCATATGATACGAAATCCTCATGCAGCTAGGAAAGTGGTCAGCCAACATGACAATGACCAAGATCCCAAATTACAATTAGAATGCCTTCACCACCATCCAGAATGCTCACCTCTGGGGCAGCCTTAGTTTTATGCTATAAACTCTAGTACAAAATGCATCTATCAGAGACTTGCATCAGATTTGATCTATCAGGTTTGAGCATATTACATCATTTCCATTGGTTACACATTTAGTTCTGGTCTCAGTTAGAAAAATTAGTTTTGACCTTTAAAGTCCTAATTCACTGGTGGCAAATGTGTGGTCTTCCAGATATTGTCAGACTGCAAATCCCATTGTCTGACCACTGGCTATGGAAGCAGGGTCTGGTAGGAGTTGCAGTACAGTAACATCAGGAGGACCACACATTCCTTTGACTTAAGTGGTTTCAGACAAAGATTCGTCAAGAACCAGCCCCTCCTATAAGAATCTTCATACTCTTCTGTGAGTGCTGAGATCAACATTAGAGGAATGATTCATACTCTTCAAATTTCCCAATTTGGCAAAAACTGTCCCAATTTATCCTCTGGCATCCCACTTTTTCAGCTGCTTTTAAAAATTTTTAAAAATTATTTCTCTTCCTTCCGCTTTCTTCTTTTGCCTTCAGCTTATTTGAATTACTTCAAATTCAATTCAAAACCCAAAGGTAGTCTGCATTCAATTAATTCAGCAGGGGTGTGGGGGAAGAGCAAAGGGGGAAGGCAGAGGCCATGTCCGCGCTAGGGTGTTACACTGCTATTATTCCACTTTCAACAGTCTATGGAATCTTGGGGTTTGAAGTTTAGACCCCTCCCTAAACTGCAAACCCCAGGATTCCATAGGATGTTGAAAGTGAAATAATAGCACTGTAACAGCTTAGTGCGGACATGGCCAGAGTCTTGCCCTTTCCAGGAGGCTTAGGCAACCTCTCCCAGCTTGTATGTTCTTTCTGATTATTAAATTTTGCCCTCCTGACCACATTCTGATGTTGATTGGCCACATGTGTACCACTTTTCATCTGTGAAATGTTGGAGGGTATGATAGTCTAAGGGGTCCCTGAAGCAAGGGGCTCCCTGGTAGGTCTCCTGATGTATGCAGTGGGTCTCTCTCCTCCCCTTCCTATTTATTTTCAGTTGCTCAACAAGCCCTACTGGAAAGACATCATGGTAGCAGCATTACTCTGATGCCTGTCCATTATCTGCTACTGTACATGTTCACAATATACTATATTGCTCTGAGATATTGTAGGTAATTTCAGTATTTTTATTAAGCAGAAAATTTTTAGTAGCATTTGAAAAGTAATTATTGGAAATAATCCAACTCCAAAATCCCCTTGTTGTTCCATAGTAGAAGAAGAATATTAAAAATCAATATGGTACATTCCACTCATCCTTTAAGTCATAAACAGGAATTATTTGCAATTAAGGCTGCTGCCTAACTGACCTCTTACACTAAACAAGCTGAATTGTTGTTGTCAATTTAGTATAAATACACTGCTCAGATTTCTTGTATAGAGTCCAAATATCAACCCTCTGATATGTATCTATTCATCTAACAGAAATGGGAAATTAACTATGCTGTTAGTATTTAAATTTGGGATGGGTGAATTGCAGCCATCCAGATGTTGGACTGTAGCTTCCATCGCATAGCCTATAGTGGGGAATGCTGGGGAGGTGATGCCTGATTTTCTCTTGGGTTACATAATCCACAAACGCACTGCTGCTGCTTCTCTATTAAGTCTCCTTCTGAACCAGGATCAGGATCAACATCTTCTGAACACAACTAATCACTGCACAAGTAACTGTAACAACTCAGTAATCTGAAAATAAAATATGTACTTATGTCTATGTACTTTTATGCTCAATGCACCATTCAGCAAACAGAATGCTTACTTTCTTTTGCAAGCTCTTTGAAAAAAATGGCACTTCAAAATCTTCTTTTGTACCCTTTTATTTTCCATCCCCTTGTTATTAATTTGACTTTGGGCAGCAGAGGTACCAGCCTTACAAAGGTTGCAACCACCCTGCTCAGTGCTCTAGCATACCAGAAAGATAGTCAAAGAAAGATATTTCTTCTAAGCATGAGTCAAAGTTAGGATGAATGGAAGTTTGACCCTAACATATATGGACATCCAAACAGCAGTAAAAGATAGTTTGCTAAAGTTAAAGTAAAATGCTGCTTTGGGCAGCCAAGATGTGTAACTGGTAAACAATTTCCGGCTGAAAAACTTTGGTAGAGAACTAGTAATCCAGGGTTAGGACTGGACATGACAGGATAGACCTTTATTCAGAATACTTTTAAAGAACCACAGCATTTTTAAAAATCTGACCTAACTTGAGAATCTCTCTGTAGAAAATCTGTTAACTTAAAATAAGAGAATCTCAATTCAAGTAAGTAACTCAAGTAAGTGAGTAAGTAGTAATAATGTTTGAATGGTATGGAAACAAGCAGATTCAACTGGAAAATAAGCTTGGAATTAGGGAGGGCTATTTTTTTTCAATTATAAATTTCAATAAAAAATATTTTTTAAAAAATAAGAGAATCTCTCTGAAGAAAAGAAAAACATATTTGTAAGAATGTATAGTGTGCCCTCTATATATGCGGGAGTTCTGTTGCAGGAACCCACCTGTAAAACAAAAAAACACAAAGTGTCACATCCCATTGCAGTAACAGATAATAGAGAAAGGCCCAGCTGTTCTTTTTGAGCCTACTGTCCATCCCTCTCTCGTAGAAGACTGACCAATGTGCATTTTTGTGCCACATGGCTTTCCAACTAGCCCATTTTCCCGGCTGTGGTGGATGACTCTCAGCCAGTCAGTACTGAAAAGAGACTCTACTGCCAATTCAGTCCAGTGGAATGGAGACAAGGCACCATTCTATATCTCAGGCAGCAAAATGCTTTGGATTGACCTTGACCTAAAGCACAAGGCCTGTCCTGGAATGAAGAGATCACCCTTGTGCCCTTTGTCATTTCACAAACATAGCTAAAGCCTGGAGTAGGAGTCTGTGAAAAGTAATTCAATGTATGATTGGTCCCTTAGTAAGACAGAGTCTCTAAATAATTATCACTCAGTTTGCCCCAAGGCTCGGCCATTCTCTCTCTTAATAAAGGCTCTGTGCTCTTAAGGAGGTTGTGACAGCCAAGGAACTTAAACTATACATTTTCCATCATTAGTCTATGGCAGAAGAGGGTCAGCAAAACAGTTGCAAATCTATTGTTTTCCAATCCTTTCAAATGCAGTGCTACTTTATGATAAAGTGGACAATTCCTAACTAAGCATTGCATTCTCTCACTATGCTGCTACCTGGGTGGGGAGTCATTAAAATACCATTCTGAAGTGACAGAACCATGTTAACAAACAACCAGGGTAAATAAAACTTCTGATTTGATTAAAATGCAATCTGGCAATTCATCTGGAATATCACACCAGGTTTTTAGCAGAGAGGAAGTAGTTTTGATTTAGTTGAAGATTAAATGCACCAATGCAACTTGGAATTTGAAATGTCACTGTATATTTTGATGATTCTTGCAAATATGGGATAAATATGAAGGACAAGGCTTATGAATATTTAAGTAAAGATCCTTCTCTGGTCATTACTCCAGTTAAACAAAATTAACCCTTTTTAATGAGGACATTACAGCATACAAGAGGAAGAGTGAAGAAGCCAAACTCTTAATATGCTGAGAAACAATCCAAAATTTGGTCTGCAGTAGTGCTGGGACTGCTGGTGCAAGATTGCTCTGTATTTATGGATTTACTTGGCTGTGTATCCCACTAGATGAAGCATAACTTTCTAATTAAATTGGAGTGTGATGCTTGAAATGTACCAAGACTGCTGCTGTTCCTGGCCAGCTCCCAATTCCTGAGTGCTGATCAGCCACAACTTGTACCAGATGTGACTGAGCCACTTCATATATCATCATTCCTTTCCTTTCTCAGTCTCACTCTTCTCTCATGCATACTGCAGTAGCTGCCCTCTAAGCAAATATCCTGCATTCCCTTGTTAGCGTTATGGTGTAAAAGGAACACAGAGTTGTAGCAACAGGAAAACCTACACAGACTGTGAGTTTAGTACTTAATTAAGCAAGGTAACTCAATGTAGTAATGTATATAGTGACTCCATGTAATACTTTCCCCCTAACAAGTCAGAGATCTGTATAATTCTTGTAGTATTTATTCTCATACACACCTGGTGACATAGAGATGGGCGTGCACTGGGATGGGTACTGAATCTTCCTTCCTTCCTTCCTTCCTTCCTTCCCTTCCTTCCTTTCTTCCTTGTGGAAGGCTTTTGATCTAGTGGATCAGAACACTGAAGAAGGTGGTTCTTCTGCAACCCCCACGCTGCCCCATCTGCTCTTCCAGGGACCCTCTAGAAGAGCAACAGCGTTCTTCTAAGGCCTCTGGAGGAGCAAGGGCAGGGCAAACCAGCAGAGTGGGATGCAATCAACAGTAACAAAGAAAAGTAAAGGAATTTTGGCATTGGCTAATTTTAAAGGAAAGAACCTTCTGCCACAGGGAGTTCCTGCATTACAATCCTAGGAAAGAAGCACCTGAACATCAGCTATGAAGGATCCAGAGTTATTACCTTCAATAGTTGCATGGCAAACCAAAAATACAGCACAGATTCTCCCATCAAGTCATCCTATATAACAAGAAAAGCACTGTCTGCTGAATTTCTACCTGCTAAGCAGTCGTTAAAAAGTCCGATAATTCATTAGGAATAAAAGTATCACCTCCAGAATGAACTTGTTCCTTACTACATCAGGATTATTTGTATTTGGGCTGGGATTATGTCACAAAACAAAAAAGTTAATCTAGTCCTGGGGTAGGGAACCTGTAACCCATCAGATTGTTTATCTCCCATCACCCCTGTGGACTGACCAAATGGGACCTAAAGTCCAATAGTATCTAAAGAGCCACAGGTTTCCAGTTCCTTGTCTGGTTTAATAAACTATCAATATGTCTGCTATCACAGGACAAGCTATATAATTTAAGATCACAGGGTTAGCTATCAGAGAACAAGTTAACTCTGAAAATCTTCATGTCGATTGAGATTATTTATACCCCGAGCCAAACTGTTTATGGAGGAGTACAGAATCCTCACAAAGTAATTGTGCCAAAGGGGGGAAATGCCTTCCCATTGCCATGTTTGGCAATGAATTGCACTTTGAATGTCCATAAAACATGTAATTTAAGTAACCATTGAGAAGAACTTTACCTTTTTTCTTGCCAGTGAACTACTAGACCAAAGATGAAGAAATTCATTCAGTGCGATTTAAAAAGTTGCATTTCTGAATGTAAGTTCAAAAATATTGAAAAAATGAATATTTCTTGCATTCCTATTTGGAGTATATATAACTGAGGAAGAGAGAAAAAGTAGTTGTAGTAATAGTACTGTGCACTGTTATACAGTGCTATCAATATTGGTCAGCTTGCCTCTCTGACTTATGTTCAAAAGCACAAGCCCATCTTAAACTAGTGCATTCATTCACAAAGATGAGTAGATCTGTTTTATTCTCCTAATCAATAGTCAATCTCTTCGAAAAATGGAGTCCATATAACACGCATATATCTGCATACTGCCCTGGAGTGAAAGTATCATGAATGATTTTGGCATCTGGAAGCATCACTATGATTGCAACTGAGAAACCTAGTGCCAACATACATTCTTTATTTCTAAAGTATTAACACAGCAAGAATTGAAATGTAAGGAACTCTGTGTGTGTAATGCAGCATTGCAAACACGTGTCTATTAGCTTTTCTTTGCAAAGGGGAAACAAAGAAAGCATTTCTTACTGATTTCACTTAGGGAGACCACATTTAAAATTCCTCCAAAGCCTTGGATTCAAGATGATGTCTTACTTTGGGTATTGTGTATTGGCACAGACAGTTCCCTGTTTGGAAATCTGCAAATGCTACAACAGAGACATTTGGAAGAATGGGAATTATTTAAGAGTGGTGTTCAGGAGCTCTAACAACCAAAATCTGTGCTTCAACAAAATCAAGGGATCTGCATTATCCAATGGTAATGAAAGCCACTCAGAAAGTCTGAAATACCATTGTGGTTATGATTTGCCCCTTTGGATTCTTCTAATACATATTTCAACTAGAACTCAAACAAGAGCAGCAATAGTTTTCAGGTGCAAAATTCAACTGAAAGAAAATCAGCATTATTCAAGAACACCTACCCATAAAGAAGACTACAGCCCTATTCAGGCATTCTCCTTTCTCCAGTGGCAACGTATAAAGTGAAAAGAAGGACCATACAATCACTGTTCTACTCCTCCTGGGGAGGTTATGTACATTCATCATTTCAGATCCCTCCTCCCTACGAAGAGGGTAAGAAAAGAGAGATGTGGTAAAGGAGATAAAAGACAATGAGTGCAGTTCTCTTCTTGAGGCCATTTCTGCACTATGCTGTTCTAGTGCTATTATTCCACTTTCAACCTCCTGTGGAATTCTGGGGTTTGTAGTATACTGAGGCCCAAGAGCTCTCTGGCTGAGAATTCTAAAGGCCCCTCCCTAAACTGTGAACCCCAGGAGTCCATAAGATGTTGAAAGTGGAATAATAGCACTAGAACAGTGTGGTATGGAAATGGCCCAAGTTTACATAATGGAGGCAGAATGCCTGAATAGTACTCATATGATTAATTAAAATGTATCAGGTATATAAATTCTTCCTAATTACCAACACTGTATATCCATTATCATCAAAGTTCTCTTTATCATCAATCTGACAATCTACTTGAACTGAAAATCAGTATCTTGACAGGACCTACAGGAAAACCTACTACAGGAACATGCTTCTAACTGCTATGTGAAGGGGTTAAAAAATTCAACCTGTGATAAGTGAAAGTCTCCTAATGAGTTTAATTGACCAAACTTTAGTGATCACCATCTGTTCAGCAGTGCTTGGCTACTTTTCACAGAAGCTATTGATCAACTACGGTTGGAGAAGTCATCATTATGCCATATCAGATTTATCTGCTTCAGTGGAAGAGCTAATTCCTTTAAATTTAATTAACAGCTAAAATTGTGCTGTTTTAACTTTAAAGTAATGCATATGATAGCAGTAAAGCCTCATGGTTAGATTCACTCTCCTCTCACACATACACTTTTGTTATTTGATGGTTTACAGCACTTCTTAAGCTACCTGGCATCATATTTGTGTCTATTTGTTATCACGGTTATGATACTTTGGGTGAGAGCACTAGATATCCTTTTGATATCAAATAATTTGGCTTTTGTTTTACCCTTCTCTGCCACCCTACTCCACACGTTTGCAGAGGTCCCCTGGACGAGCACGTAAGGGTGCGGCTGTTAATGGTTGTACATTGCCATTCAGGCAAGCAACTTAAGCCTCTCTGTTGCTTTAGGGAAAAACCTCCCTACAAACTGGCTCTGCTCTGCTCGGAGCTACACAAAGCCATGCAGCCAAGAGCCAAGCTATTCCTTTATATCGGGCCATTAACGAACTGGCCACATTATTGTCTTAAGAGCTAAACCAATCATGCAGAACTTGACCTTTTCCAGCTCCTTTGTCCTACTCCAAATTTCCTTTGTTCTCACCGAGCATAACATAGCCTGTAGGTAAAGTCCACCCTATAAAAGGTCCACACTTTTGGGATTTCCTCGGATCACCCTGGACTTCCATCCCGCCTTGCTGCCACTCTGTCCAGTGAAGTTTTCCCCTCAGTCCTCCACAACTGAGTCTGCCTCCCTTCTTGGAACCCCGTCTTTCTCACCAGGACTACGAGACCAGGTGTCGTATTATCCATTCCCAAGCTCTCTACTTCTGTTTCCAAGTTAGCTAGTGTGTGTGTTGTTTTATTTGCTGTTTATCTTTCAATAAAACTGTTATTGTTGTTACTTTAAACTTGCTTGCCTGCTCTCTGACCTGAAGCTGTAGACATTGGGTTAAAAGATCCTTGCTAAAGTTACTCTGCCTCTCGTTTAGCCAAGAGAGTGCTTGAGTTAAATTCCCCCAACTTGCGTTTTTATTTGGTTATTTGGGCACCCCTCCCGGGACCCCCAACATACAGGGTAACATATTGACTACAACTGTTTCTCTCTTTCCTGGAAACATTATGGACTAGCAAGCAAGTAATCATAGAGCAGCAGCATTCCACGGACCACTACTATGAATAGCTTTGGCTTAAAAGTAAACCAGTCAGCAAGTGATACAAATTCATTCACATCAGCTTTTGTCTTTTTGGCCTACAGCTGTCTTGCTTATGAGCTGTTAAAAATTGAATGAATAAAATGTTTTTAAAAACCATGAGATAGAAGCTGCTCTCTTAATAACATACAACAAATGTTATACAAAAGCATTAGGAACCTGTTCAAATGTTGTTGAACTCCAGATCCCATTAGCTCTGGCTAGCCTGGTCAATGGTCAGCTATGATGGTAACAGCAGTTCATTAACATCTGTAGGGCCAGAGATTCCCTTCCCCTGTTGTATACAAGACAGCTGTGTAAGTGCCTAGAATCCTGCAAAATCAAGGTAACAACAAAAGTAATGCTCTGTGATTAATCAATCACTATGAATAACCTGGTGGGTCAACTTTGTATCTTGAATAGATTTCTGTACACTTTAAAATGGCAGGTCAGGTACACCTTTTATTTAGCCCCAATCTGGATGTAACTACAGCATGGATTAATCTAGCTTACTCTGACTTTCCTAGAAAAGGGATCAAATGGCATATTGCCCTGGAGCTATTAAAAGGCACTTCTAATTAGCACCGCTACCTGAACACCTAAAAGCAGAACTAGATTGAAGGGTCCCCTCAACTTCAAACTTGTCCAAAACAGGATGTACATCTACTGCCAAATCTATCAATACACACATCTGTCTATCTGGGTCAGGCTGTTTGTTTCTTTCTGTCCAATGAGAAGACAAAGGTCGTTGTTTTTTGTTTTGCTTTGTTCAATTGTAGATAGTATTGCCACGCTCAGAGAATGCCTCTGAATATTAGATCCTAAACTGCCAGGAGTGACCCTTAACTTCTTGACCTAAGTTTAGATTTCCCAGAAGCAGCTGCTTGGTCACTGTTGAAAACATAAGGTTGGACCAGGCACTCAACCTCTTTTCCTTTTATTTGCAATCTGTTCTTGTTTTTTCACTGTTAACTGGAGAAAAATGAATGTGGGAATAACTTCTAATTATGTTAGCTAACTAGTGTTAGCATGGGCAAGCAGAATGAAGTGCCTTCTTTGGCAGATAGCCTTTGTGTTTCGTCACTCTTTTCCCACTATACATATACCACAATCTAATGCATGCTTACTCAGAAGTAAATCTATTTACATTAAATAGGATTTACTCTTGAGTTAGTTTTTTTCTTTTAGCTAGTAGCAGCCTGAGGGCTGTGTTGCATCACACTTTTAGTACATAATGTATACACATAAAAGATTCAGCATGCAGCTATTTGATGTACTATAATGTATGAGATGGATACCCACTGTGTTTGCACGTACAATATTACAAATCTGTGGGAAGCAGAAATGGTACCGGCTTTCTGCAGTATGCTTTCATGATACACACAAACATATATGTATGTATGTATATGTGTATATATATATATGTATACACACACACACAATGACAATGACACAAACATGAACCTCATTCTCATCTCACTGTGCCAAAACCTGGTGAATGTTTTCAAAATTGCAAAAGTGTGTAATTTAAAGCAGCTCTGACAGTGCAAGGCTTACAGAGAACAGAATGTGGAAAGCTCCCAGTTTATTTCCCGCAGATTTGTAGAATACACATTACAAATATACAGTAAAAAAGGAGTATTTGTATGTTGAACACCGTAAGTTGGCAGAAGGAGCACATATAGGAAAGGCAAATGGTCCATGTGCAGTGAAACAGGCATGGTTCCTACACCCTTATCTATTATCTGAGGTTGTTCAGGCCCATTGGCAGTGGATCTGCAAATCTCTCCAACAAAGAGATGGGCACTATCTGAAACAGACATGGTTCCTCCACCTCATCTTTTTATTTAAGGCATTTGTAACTGCTTCCACTGGACTGGACCTAAAGCTGTTTCTAACAGCTGTCTGCTATGCTGTTCCTAAGATAAGTACCATACCTGATGGTGCTGGTAATAGTTAGGTTGTCAGATAAATCCCTGTTACAAAAATGTGTAACAGATGCCTCTGTTTCGGTATGTATCAGAATGTATGGAGATGGCTGTGGAAATGTGTGGTTTTCTCCATGGATGCCTGCTGTTTGAGATATAAAGAATTTCTGAACAAAAGAGAGTGATGCAAAGTTGTATGAGATGTGTCATTTCTTGCAGATAAGAGTGGAAACTGTATA
The DNA here is from genome assembly GCA_948474755.1 of Ctenosaura bakeri. Taxonomy (NCBI): domain Eukaryota; kingdom Metazoa; phylum Chordata; class Lepidosauria; order Squamata; family Iguanidae; genus Ctenosaura; species Ctenosaura bakeri. The sequence goes on along the minus strand of CAOLHI010003647.1, from coordinate 53,149 downwards.
TATTGAATGGATGTTATTAATCAAGTACTGTGAAATAGTACAAAGCCGGATGTTTACCTCCCCATGTGAAATATTGTGAAATTTTAATACTTAAGATTACTGAAGGGATATGTTGATTCTGTTGATGTTATGCCTCCCTGTTAGAACAATATAGTTCACAAATTTAGAAGCTGCACTGACCAAGTCAGTGGACTCTAAGGAACCCCTAAGAAATGTCAACTAACTGGCAAACGGCAATGGGCCCGCAAATCTCCCAAGTAAAGAGAGGGAGTAGAGTAACCATGTCTATTTCAGCAGACAGGTGTACTTATGGTATCCTGAGTTTCAAAGGTGCTTCAGTTTGCTAATGTAGAGGATTGGGACTAATATACCAATGGAAAAATGTGAATGTGTGATTGCAATATAAAGCTTTAATCATTTTGTTCTCACAGAGAAAAACTACAACAACAAAAAAATCAGAAGTCTTCTTATCTCTGGATGGTATTATTTGTAAAGTTGTGAGTATTTTATTAAATTTGGGGGAAATTTTGAAAGAGAAATATTTTTGAGTAAAAAGCCTCTCTATTTTATTCTAAATAAAATACAACAATTTTGTACAAAATATTTTTTTAAGGAAAAAAGGGCTAAAACATTTAATAAAGAAGACAAATATTCTCACTCATGGCTGCAAAATCTTATAGTGGTCGATAATGTTTTCAATGGAATGTTTCCCCACGTTGAGACTCCCTTTGTCATCCCTGGAGGATGACAAAATTTGTGAACAGTGTTTAGATTTCTAGTGAAAACAGTATGTAAACCTGGGTGTATTCAATGCTTCCATGGTGGACATATTAATTTCCATTATTTTGGGAGGCATATGAATAAGTGGATAAGCATCCTCACTTTTCTCTTAAACTGAGGCTTTTAAAATCCTATAAGGTAAACCTTATGGAAAATATCTAATAGTTAACATAAACAGCAGTACTGAAAGCTGTTAGCTTTCTTCTCTTAACAGGTTGCGCTGGTCCATGTCTCTTCATATACTGTCAAAGTAGGACAAAGACCTGTGTAAGCATCTTTGTCTTGGACTTATCTAGGGCAAGTTTTGTATGTTTATCAGAACCAGTGGCTGCTTTCTTGATGAGTTTAGTTGTTTAATCTGATGCAACAAGAGAGTTAAAAACAGCTAGAACAAAACAGAAGGAGAAAAACAAGGAACAGCTGTACAAAACCCAGCTACTTTATTGCCAATATGTTTCAAGGCAGTTCTGTCTTATGGGATCTGGCCTTTCCTGGTATAGCAAGGTAGACATACCTGCACAGTCTCTCATTATTGATGGTGCAGAACATTCTTCTATAACTATATTTAAATCAAGGTAGTAAATCTGCTCAAAGCTGGTTTTACTGTACATTGATATTGAGAGTGAGACAAGTATAATGTGTTTTTTGATAGATCATCCCACCATATTCTTCTTTATTTGTCTTTCATGTTGTAAGGCCATTGTCATGCTGTGCCTGAACTACTGATTGATTGATGGGCTGATTAATCACCTGATTGACAGAAGGAGCAGGTGAGCACACCAATTGCCTTGGTTGATTTGCATCAACCTCAGTTCTTGAAAAGGAATGCCACACAGCATCTTTTAAATACCTAATTTTATTTTATTCCCTTGTTATTGTTCAGTCTTCCATCAGTGATGCTTCAAGTCATAGATCAAAGCTAAAAGAAATGTATTAATGATCTCATGAGATTTATTGACATGTGATATTATAGACAGTTGCATAATAATAACTTGCTGATGACTATAGATTTTTTAAAAATGCTGATTGTGAGAGAGAACACAAAGTACATGTGGCGAGGATTAAAGATTGGGTTCATGACAAATGACTGCAGATGCATGCCACTGCTGGTTTCGATAAAAATAAATAGAAAGCCACCAGCAGAACTGAGTTTAAAAAAGATTAAAGGAACTGACTGAGATGGAAGAATCATTTGAAACTCTTCAAATCGTAGGAATGTACTGTCATAGTCAAAACTGCAGTGAACATCCTCTTTGCTGCTACAGGCCACTTCTCACATTATCTGGGCAGCACCTTTTCCAAAGGGTTGTATCAAAAGCCCCAGGTCACATGCAAGGAAACCATACTACAACTTTTTGGCATATGAGTGTTTTCTGCATTTCAGGTTCAAGGCAAAAAAGAAAAAGTTGTGGGACACATCTTGCAGCTACAGCTCTGCCCAGTTTCTGGGACAGACTGTGCCATGGGCTCTTCCCGCATTGACTGGGGCCTCTGACATGGCACAGGAAGGAACTATTCTTTTAGTTGCACTCATGCCATAAAGCTAAGAGGAGCCCCCAAAGGGTATGTTCCCTTTCTGAAGAGAGGACAGAAGAAAAAAAGTATGAGTCTAGCATTGTCAACCATTGCTCCTTCATTCTACATGGAAAAATTGTTACTGTTTTTAGAGGAACTACTGCTCAGCCAAAAAAGCCAATGGGATCTAGTGGTTTGAGCTTTGGACTATGGTTCTGGAGGCCAGAGCTTGAATCCCTACTTGGCTGTGGAAACCCACTGAGTGACCTTGGACACGTCACATTCTCTTGGCCTCAGAGGAAGGCAATGGCAACCCCTCTGAACAAATCTTGCCATGTTAAGTCAGTCAGAAATGATTTGAGGACACACAACAGCAACAACTGCTCAGCCACTCACTTAAAAATATTAGCAAAGATATATCTTACCTCCAAAATAACAAAATGCCTTACTACTAACAAAAGAAAATAGTGAATGTGGGAATCATATTTTCACAGCTGCCCACCATTGCATCTGTTATACTGCACTACTCCATAAGAGTCTGGACAGAAATCTGACAGAAGTGTATCACGTAAAGGAAATGTAGGCCATTTCCGCACTAGACTGTTCTAGAGTGATTATTCCACTTTCAGCATCTTATGAAATCCTGGGCTTTGCAGTTTAGGGAACGGACTCAATAATCATGCTAAAATGGTCTAGTGCGGAAATGGCCGTAGTCTTAGTACAAAGGGTTTGACTTGATGTTTTTCTGAGCACAACACAGTGATTCTTTCTTCTTGTTGTGTGCCTTCAAATCATTTCTGACTTATGGCAACCCTAAAGTGAACTGATTGCAGGGTTTGCTTGGCAGAATTTGTTCAGAGGAAGTTTGCCCTTGCCCTTCTCTGAGGCTGAGAGAGTATGACTTACCCAAGGTCACTCAGAGGTTTCAATGACCTTGCAGGGGTTTGAACCCAGCACCATTTCCTCACTAGGCTGTTAAAGCGCGATGATTCCACTTTCAACCTTCTATGGAATCCTAGGGTTTGCAGTTTCGGGAGGGGCCAGCCGGCCCCTCCCTAAACTGCAAACCCCAGGATTCTATAGGAGGTTGAAAGTGGAATCATCGCGCTATAATCAGCCTAGTGCAGAAATCGCCCTGGTCTCCCAGTGTCCTAGTCCAACACTCAAACCACTACCCTATGCTGGGTCTCAGTGATTCCTTACTTCCTCTGTGTGTTGACGTATCTTCAAGTTACCTGTTGACTTATGGCAATCCCATGAATTTCATAGGCTTCTCTTAGGCAAGGAATACTTGGAGGTGGTCTTGCCAGTTCCGTCATATGAAATATGGCCTATTGTACCTCGTATTCATTGAAAGTATCCCATCCTAGTACTAACCAGGGTCCCCAACAAATTCTGTCTGGGAAACTTTTCCAGGTGGATAACTCCTAGGTCTACCAATCAAAACAGATGCTCAACTGTTCTGTTTTCTCCTTCTATAACACAGGAGGATTAAAAACACACCACCCAGACCCCTTTTAACATTCTATGGCAGGAGGTAAGGTGTGCACACAACAGAAGCCTTGTCTAGAAGTACCCTGTACATAGGGAAAACTTCCCTGTCAGCTTTCATAAAATTTAGAAATTTAGTAAATTCAGTAATTTGGAAAAACACAGGAACACTTTACTTCCTGTAGTTTCTGCCAACACCCTTTCTCTCATTCTCCTGCATTTTCTCTTTCACTTGTTTCCTGGATAACTCCTTCTGAGAAATGAGGCACTAATCTATTCTGTTAGTGTTATCCTCATAAAAATGCATTCAAGTGGGAAGCACACTAAGGTTTCATTCATCTAAAAACCATTTCCTTAATTCTCTTGCATTCAGGTTGCATTTTTTCTCTCATACCCTGACCAGAATAAATCAGTGACTGAAAGGGGGGATGAATTTATAGAACCCAATAAACAAACGGATTCTTGTATCTTTTGGAAAAGTGAGTGACTGATCATTATCCACTGCCCACCTTCTCTAGGTGGTCTGGTTCACCGGGCTTTTCCCCTCTTTCTACTGGAGGCAATTCAGTTGTCTTTAGCAGGCTTTGGATCTCCATGTGTACTTCCAGTCAAAGACATTTTAGAGGCTGGAACTGATCACAAAAGTTATGTATGTAATCATTTTTAGAAGCTCTGACACTCACATTTCAAAACGTGGATTTGCACATTGGAGCACACTTCCTCACAAAAATAAAAAAGAGAAAAATAAAAACAGAACCTTCTATCCTATTCTTTATGTTGTGTTGTGGCTTATATTAATTTCCCTGCTTCTTTCAGTCATTCCACAGATATGTTTTTGTTTTGTTTTTTAGTCAATTATCCAAACCTATTTAGTTTGAAATGAGTCATACTCCTCTGTTTTTAACGCCTAATGTTACAAGCAGGGATGGTCACAGGAGGGCAATTTTTCCTTATCTATTTAACATTCAAAGTGAAAAGCCCTAAAGTATCTAGCGTCTACTTTGGAGCTGACAGAGATGCTTACATTCAGGTCATTGAAAGTTATAAGAGTAATTGCCACTCTAAAGAAGGACTCAATGCTGCTACTTCAGTTACTATGGCAATCCATGCTGATTTCCCCTGCCCAGCCCCACAACAGATTGTTGTGCTTTATGATGGTCTTGGAAACTACTGTACTTCTACTAGCACTTGAATACATTTAATTCCCTCAAAAGATCGGTAATACAGGGATGGCTTATATAACCACCTCATTATGGCTTAATATATTAATTTTCTATGTGAAGACGAAGCAAAAGAGCAGCAGAAAAATTGTGTTGGTTAAGCTCAAAGGTTCATTTATTCCAGGGATGCAGATGTTTTGGAAGAAGCTCCAGCCAGTATGAATGGACCACTTACAATTTTGGAGGCATATTTGGGAATGCTTTTTGAGGTCTACTCTGTCTGACTGGCAATTGCTTTGTGACTGGTTTTTTTTTTAAAAAAGCTTCTTTCGTCAATATGATCCAACCAACTGGAGGAGAAAGTGTAGTTATGTAGCCATTGTCACTGGCTACAAGCCAATATCATGCAACTAATTCAGAGCAAGAGGAATGAACCCCATCTCCTAGAAGAACAAATACCTTTGAAAGCAGATGGGTGCTTTCACTTTTGCCTTTGGACCTCACAAAAGCACCTGAGTGACCACCGAATGAACAGACTGCTGGACCAGAAAGGACTTTGGTCTGGGCCAGGATTGCTCATATCTGTGTTTCCAACCCACTTCCCAAGCTGCTGATGGAGGACCCACTCTAATCAGCTGGTGGAAGTGGCTGCAAAAAATTGCTTCCTCTTTCAGCTGAACTGCATGTGGCCTAAATCCTATTGTTAATCCTAACTAGAGCAGACACAGCAAATCAACTGAATTTACCTATGTGTTTATGGACCATTCAACAAATGATTCAACGAGGCTGCTCTACTTGGCTGTTCCAGCAAAGGTCTCAACTGCTACCATCTGAAATAAATCTCTGCTACTCTTTCATACAGATGTGCATGATTCCTTCCTGCAGAATGTGGGATGAATTCCTTTGGGTTTTTTTCTTCCCTTTCCATTTCCTTGTGAATTTAGTGGGAGAATATTGTGAGCTGTTGTTATATAAAGAAAGGGTGTGTGTGTGTGCGCGTGTACGTGCGCATATGGGTATCAAGTGTAGGATTCAAGAAATAAATGGAGGTGTCCCAATAGGCCATGGAAACCCATTAGGTGACCTTGAGCACATCACACACTCTCAGCAGGCCATGGAAACCCATTAGGTGACCTTGAGCACATCACACACTCTCAGCCCCCAGAAACAAGGCAATAGATTTGAAGGCACACAACAACAACAACAACAGCCACACGCTTTTATCCATGTGCATGTGTACTGTAGACACAAGACAAAATAAAGCAAAAAGATCAGATAAATTTAGGCTCAGTTCACCGCATCCTTACATGCTGTGCACATATGCACATGGATTTACTTATCCACACTGTGACTGATAGCAACAAATTGTAGGAATGCCACTTTAATAAGACTATTTCTTTGTTTATTGCCTATTACTGTAAGCTCTGGTCCTCAGCTTTCCATTTCAATATCTCTGGAGATGACAACACTGGCAAATTAGATAAACATAATTCAGACACTTAGCTGCTGTTTTGTGACACACGCAAGGCCTCTAAAGGAAATGTTTTATCAGCTTTTAACCTTGTAGCATTTCAGAAAATAAATGAGGGGAAGAAAACAAATTTCACCAACAGTCAGTGATGAGCTTGCTAAGTGATTCTTTTTCTCAGAATTAGGTGGAAATATTAGAGACAGCTCAAGTTCAAACTCAGAAAAACAAAATGATCACAAGGCATAAACACTTAAAAAGTAAGAACACTTTGCTATTTGTAGCTAAACAGTGCATCTTGATACATCATTAGAGAAAGATAGGACACTCAAACAGTGCTTCTTGTCTTGGTGTAAGAACTCTGGTGTCCCTCCTGACCTTTACGTCCCCTCCAGGGATTCTCTGGTCTCAACACAATGCAAGTATGCAGTGAGCTTCCTGCTACTGCCTGCTACTTAAAGATGATTGCTCCTCTTCATACTTTTTTTTTTTACTGAATACACAACTTAGGCCCTTTCTGCACCACACTATGATCCTGTGATGTCCTGGCATCATCTTGGCAGTATCTGCCAGGATGGGAGTGTGTCCTGAATGCCCCCTCTGCACCTGTTGGGCTGCCAGCGGATAGCAGCGCTCAGGACACGCTCCTTCCTTCTGCAGTGCAGCCAGCCTCTTGCAGTATTGCACTGAGGAAAGAAGCACTTTGATAGCACTTCCATCCTTTCTGCACAGCCTCAGCTGACATGACTGTCACAAGAATGGGGCCTATTACTGGATTTCCCCCCCAATAATAATATAATGCATCATTGTGACAGCTGGGGACGCGCCATGAGCGGGACGGCAACAACATCGTGCAGCAGCACATGTCGCGGACCGGCTTCAACGTGTCCCCATGCCGGGATGGGACTGCAGTGCAAAAAATGGCCTTAAATGATTCCTGCTACAAGATATTTATCACTTTGGAAGGATTTTAACAATCCAGGCAATGCATATTAACAATTGAGAGACACTGTGCTATGTAGCAGTTTGAGTGCTGAACTAGCAGCAGGGGAAACCAGGGTTCAAATCTTTGCTCAAACATGGAAATCCACTGGGTGACCTCAGACACGTTACTCTTAGGCCATTTCTGCACTAGAGTGTTATAGCACTATGATTCCACTTTCAACATCCTATGGAATCCTGGGATTTGCAGTTTCAGGAGGGGCCAGTTGGCCCCTCCCGAAACTGCAAACCTCAGGATCCCATAGGACATTGAACGTGGAATCATAGTGCTATGAAATGGCCTCAGTCTTCAAGGAAGGCAATGGCAAAACTCCTTGGAACAAAACTTGGCAAGAAAACCTTATGATAGGCTCATGATAAGGTGGAGTCAGCTTAACAATAACAAATACAGTCAATCATATTTGTTTCAGGTCCATGAGAGCCAGACATACACTGGAGCAGCAACTATACAGCTACTGTCAAAACCAAGTGCCCCAAGAATACCCATCCCATCCCCCATGTTATATTTAGACAGGGTAAATGTGCAGAATGACCAACTTAGGGAAAGATATTTTGGACTACAACTCCCAGCATACCCAAGCCAAAGTTGAGCTCTGACCATACTCTCTTGGAGACGCTGGGAGTTGTAGTCCAAAAAGCAAGTTTTCTAAGCTCTGGGTATGATACTTAAAGCTCCATCATGGGTCTCCCTACCTATCATTGGTTGCTGATTGTAGTAGGGAATGAAACTATCAACTGTTTAGGGCTGATCGCTTGTGGAAACTGCAATATGCCTAAAAGACAGTATAGCAGGCTGGGCAATCGTGTGGGGCCAGAGGCCAATTCCCCCAACCCCGCAACCCCGTCTTGGACTGCAACCTTCACAGCAAGTGCAAATACCTCTGTTTTCTTCTCTAATCTTTTGCAAAATTGTGACAGGAGGCGATGTTACATCATTTCCTGTTGCAATTTTGAGAGGGACTACAAAGTCCAAAAATGGAAATATTTGGGAGTACTTGTGGGGCTGGCATGGGGTTTTTTCACATTTGGAGAGGCTTTCTGTATGGTTTGGAGAACAATTGCCCCCAAATTGCACTGTTTTTGTTTTAAATGAGGGGACTGGAGGCTTTGGGGGGATTGAGGAGGATTTAGGGATCACAAAAATGAGGTCCAGGGATGGCACAGACCACAAGTTGCCAACCCTTGCAGTATAGCTACTGGGGACCACAACCAAAGAGCTGGCTGCTCCAATAGTCTCTTGCCTATGAGCTGGCCTAGATGGACCCAATATTTATTTTCATATATTTAGTTCTCTGTGGCCTCCTTCATCACAGGTCACCTGGAGTTTGTGGCTCTGCGCCACAGAAATAACATCAGCCATGCTTCCGCAAGCCCTGCAGTGCTCAGATGTCTCTGTTGGCCTCCAGCTTCTCTCTCCATGTGGACTGTTAATATTGCTGTTCTAGATTATTCTGCTACTCACCAGAGACATCAGAAGCCCCAAATTAACAGGAATATAGGATGCTAACTTTGGTCTCTAAACACACACACACAAAATACATTTTTTGAAAATCTTGTGGGCACAATCACGTAAGTGTTCTCCTCTTTTCTTCTTCCTTTCTCTCAAAAGCACAGTTTCAGAATGAGACTGCAGCACCAGATGTTACACAACAAAACTGAGCATTCAAGGTGAATGGCATAATAAGAACTTCCTGGAGGCTGGGATACTCCTAGACATCATGATTTGAAAGGCAATGTCAAACTCATCCTCAAGGTCATTAATTCATTCAGGATTTCGGTGGTCAAACCTATCATTACATCTGCCCTCTATCTAAGTCCTAAAGCAAACCAACAATCTTCCACACAGGGAACAAATTTTATTGAAGGCAGTTTTACTGATAACTACTTGCTCTAAATGTGAAAACTAAAAATGTTCATTAACATTTAAAATCCTAATCATGAAAGTCTTACCCCAGGGGTGTAAATACAGGCTTGGCACTTTAATGACGTATTGGAATGTCTGAATCACTTGTATGTGAACTAAATGGCAAAAAGAAGGGGTCACACATTTGTTGGCACTGATTCTTGTTAAAGTGCGTCAAGTAGGTGGTTAACTTTTTTAAAGCCATTTTCTAGGAAGCTTAGAGTCTCCCTATTGTAGACAAACTCTATGCATCTCTGTAGGAGTATCAAATCCTTTCTTTAAAAAAAACCTCATTTTGCATATAAAAAAGGGTGATCTAACCTGTGAGTAATCAGATAAATACCTCTGGGAGGATCACAAACAGAGCATGATAGCATTAAGTGCTCTCATCATTCCTTTACTGCCTCATATGCCTCAAAGTCCAGGCACACTTTCCCCAGGGATCCCATATTCCCAAATTCTTCTTCTTCTTTTTTAATATTTCTTGGTCATTGCAACAAAGAGGCAAACCCAAACTGCACACAACAGGAAATAGTGATAACAGTGCATGCTGAGTATAGCTTAGCTGTACAGCTGATATGCAACTATATCATTGTGGTAGTTACTGGGATCTAGTCCATCAAATGCAAAGTACTTTGAGCTCTGTTGTTGCCCATCTTAAAGAGTCTTCCCAGACAGAGAAGTGAAAATGTACGGTAGTTATACCATAGGTACTGGGAAGATGTATTAATTACAAGTAATTAGTTATTCTGATTTCCTGCTTGGCCACTGGATGACCTTGGGTGCTTCACACACTCTTAGCCCCAGAACATCCCATGATAGTTTCATCTTAGGGTTGCCATAAGTTGGAAACGACTTGAAGGTATGCAATAATAACAAAAGTCGTTTCTTATTTATTTATTGCTGGTTATTTGTGACTAGTTTCTTCCATGCTTGAGTTCTCTATATCTGGTTCTTTCTGTGAGCTCTTATACAACCTAGGTTTAAGCCAATGGTTGGCTTTCCCTTGATCCATATTCAGGCTGAATGCTTCCATGGTTCAATATTTGAAGTTATAGAGACACTACACTGTATGGGATCAGGTACTTGTATCTGGCCTGCTGAAGCTTTCAACTTGAAAAGATGTTGAAGAAAGTTTCACAAGGAAGAAGGAATACAGTACTGTTGTACTGTTATGCTGTTCCTTACTCAAGAGCTTTTGAAAGAAAGAAATCATAGCCATTTGTTCTAGGCCTGCTGATTGGTCTTCACGTAGGGACACACGTTCATTCAGTGAAGATAGAAAGGAAGAATGAACTGCTGAAATAACTTGTCAGTGGAAGAGACAGGAAAGGTGGAGCAAATGCTATCATTTGGGTTGCCAGCTTTCACTTAATTGCATCTATTTGACAGTTCTGTGAATGACGTATCAGTTGGTTATGCTGACTGGCAGTGGTTTCAGTCTTACAATAAGTGATGCTAGGATTGTTTTGCAGAAAACTTACCTATATTGATAAAAGTTCTGTGAACCTGCAAAGCTTCTACACTAAAAGATTGGTGCTACTGCTACAGAAAAACCATCATTGTCATCTTATTTGCATTTCATCTTTCTGTCTTTTAAATCCTCCTTTCTGACCATGTCAATTGCTTTTGCTTTGCATAAATAAGCCAAGTGGATCATTTTCCATTACATTATGAATAATCATATTATTCTGTACTGGCCTAATGCGGTACTGGGTTTTTGTTTTGTTTTTAATCCCTTTGGAAATAATCCTGCATCCATATTTGTTAAAGCTCTGCCCAGAAATAAATTGGAACAAAGTGATACTGTGGCTTCATTAATCATCAGTAGGACAACCCAAAGGAAAAGAAAAATCATGTGTATATTATTCTTGGGGTACAGTTTATACCCTGAAGGAGATTGCTATGTTGTTGTTGTTGTTGTTGTTGTGTGGCTTCAAGTTGTTTCTGACTTATAGGAATGCTAAGGTTAACCTCTCACAAGGTTTTCTTGCCAAAATTTGTTCAGAGGGGATTTTGCCTTTACCTTTCTCTGAGGCTGGGAGAATGTGACTTGCTCAAGGTCACCCAATGGGTTTCCATGGCCGAGTGAGGATTCAGACCCTGGTTATCAGAGTTGTAGTCAACAGTAAACAAGTACACAATGCTGGGTCTTTGGAGATTTCTATCCTGTACAGTGAACTCAATGAACTATACTGGAACTAAAATGAGAAGTCAGTGAACTCCTCTGAATTTAATGAGACTGAGATTCTACTATATATGTTTAAGACAGCAGCTTTGCCTGTGTTTTTGCCATGATGAGCACAACAAATACCTGCACTTCTCTTGGACTTTTTGAGATTTTCTGAATCTCACTTTTCTCACTAGTTTGAAAAAAAAGTCATCAAAACATGGGCCAAATAAAATAAAACTGACAAATCCAATCAAATGGTCCAGGTGTCGTTCTTTGTTATTCTGCAGTACTAAAGAGGAACATCATTGACTTCTCATTGGTAACAGGACAAAGGTGCAGTAGCTGAGTGATGATCAGTCAAATTTTATAATATTAGGTGATGTACATACAAGAGATCAGAAGTGGAGTGCTTCTGGTGAGTTTAAAAAGAAGCTGGATGAAGCAATACACAGAAAAAAAAGAAAAGGTGAACTAAACTAAGAGTCTGAAGAGCAACATTTACCCATAAGTTCCAAAGACTGAAGACAAATTTCTGCTAACATTTCCATTTTTGAAACTTCTTTCTATGAGCTGAAAACTTGAAATGTGTTTTTTTATATTTAAATGGAAGTCCATGTAATAGTTCTTCAAACCATCCACTATTTTACTTGTTGTTGTGTGCCTTCAAGTCATTTTCGATTTATGGCAACCCTGAGGTGAATTTATCATGGGGTTTTCTTGGCAAGATTTGTTCAGAGGTGAGTGACTTTTGCCTTCCTTTGAAGCTGAGAAAGTGTGACTTGCCCAAGGTCATCCAATAGATTTTCATAGCTGAGTGGGGTATTGGAACCCTAATCTCCAGAGCCATAGTCCAATGTTCAAACTATGCCATCCTGGCTATCAGTATTTCACTAATCTGACATTATACTGTATTGAATAACTAGCCCTGAGGTTGGAAAAAGATGAGAAGTTTCAGAATCTGGAAGTCTCTGTGTTGAATTCACTAGGTTCTACATCTATAAATTCTACCCTACCTCTCCATTCAGTTCTGACTCTGACCTTGATGAATATCCCTCCAGAGCCAACTCCCTTTCAGTTTCTCTCCTGTCTCCAGCTCTGACCTACCAGGTGCTGTCCTGCTTCTCCAACTTCGCTCAGTGCCTTCTAGTTTGCATAATTTTCCAAGATCATCGTTGTAGAACAAGACCACAAATGCACTGGAGGATTCATTTCAAGATGATGGTAGGGCAGTAGGGAAGCCCAAGGAAAATGTACTTCTGAAGTTTAACTGAAATTTAGAAAATGAATGGATGAAAATGTTATGGGTATACATTTCAACCTGTATGTTATATGGAGCCAGGCAAGATCTCCCACTAAAGCATCCTTAGAAGATGGCTGTCCAGCCTCTTTTTGAAGATGGCTAGCCATTTTTAAATATTTGAAGGGATGTCATGTTGAAGATGCAGCAAGCTTGTTTTCTGCTGCTCCAGAGACTAGGACACGGAGCAATTGATTCAAAGTACAGGAAAAGAGATTTCACCTAAACATCAGGAAGAACTTCTTGACAGCAAGACCTGTTAGACAGTAGAATATGCTGCCTCGGAGTGTGGTGGAGTCACCTCCTTTGGAAGTTTTTAGACAGAGGCTGGATGGCCATCTGTTGGGAATGCTTTGATGTGTGTTCCTGCATGGCAGGGGGTTGGACTTGATGGCCGTTGGGATCTCTTCCAACTCTATGATTCTATGTCCAGAGAAGGAGACCCCACCACCTCTCTAAGCAATTGGTTCCATTGCTGAACTGCTCTTATTGTCAAAGAGGTTCCTCCTAATGTTCAATCAAAATCTATTCTCCTGTTAACTTCAGACCATTAGACTCTCTGTGGCAGTAGAGAACAGCCCCCTCCTCCGCCCTGTGACAGCCCTTATATTTAAAGCAATGCCATAATCACTAAAAGCCAGCACGGATTTTTCAAAAATAAGTCATGCCAGACTAATCTTATTTCTTTTTATGATAGGGTTACAAGCTTGATAGATGAAGGGAATGCTGTAGACATAGGCCTTTGGCAAAGTTCCCCATGACATTCTTGCAAAGAAGCTAGTAAAATGCAGGCTGGACAGGGTTACTGTTAGGTGAATTTGTAATTGGTTGACTGACCGCACCCAAAGGGTGATCACGAACGGCTGCTTTTCATCCTGGAGAGAAGTGACTAGTGGGGTACCACAGGGTTCTGTCCTGGGCCCAGTGCTAGTCAACATTTTTATCAATGACTTGGATGAAGGAGTGGAGGGCATGCTGATCAAATCTGCAGATGATACCAAATTGGGAGAGGTTGCTAATAGCCCAGAGGACAGGATCAAATTTCAAAATGACCTTGACAGATTGGAGAGCTGGGACAAAGCTAACAAAATGAAATTCAACAGAGAGAAATGTAAGGTCCTGTACTTAGGCAGAAAAAATGGAATGCACAAATACAGGATGGGGGACGCGTGGCTGGAAAGCAGTACGTGTGAAAGGGATCTAGGAGTCTTGATAGATCACAAGCTGAACATGAGTCAGCAGTATGATGTGGCAGCCAAGAAAGCCAATGTGATTCTTGGTTGCATCAATAGGAGTATGGTGTCTAGATCGAGGAAGGTAATGGTACCACTCTATTCTGCATTGGTTAGGCCTCATTTGGAATATGGTGTCCAGTTCTGGGCAGCTCAATTCAAGAAGGATATTGACAAGCTGAAACATGTCCAGAGGAGGGCGGCCAAAATGGTGAAGGGTCTGGAAGCCATGCCCTACAAAGAACAGCTTAGGGAGCTGGGTATGTTTAGTCTGCAGAAGAGAAGGTTAAGAGGGGACATGATAGCCATGTTTAAATATTTGAAGGGATGTCATGTAGAGGAGGGATTCTCTGAATCTGCTCCAATTTGTATATATCCTTAAAATGAGGCTCCCAGAACTGAATGTAGTACTCCAGATGAGACCTAACCAGTACAGATTATCGTGGAAATATTTCTTACCTCAACTTGGAAACAGTGCTTGTCAAGGTCAGAGACCTGGGCGGCAAGCCAGCCCAGAGAAGGGAGTGTGAGAGCCAGCAAAGTCCAGCTGGGATAAGACTAGCAAGCACTTTACACAAGCGAGCTCATTTACCAGAGCATCAAGCAAAAACCATAGTCAGAGTTCCAAAAGCCAAGGGTCAAGAGATCCATTCAAGGTAGCAGGAACTGGATGCTGGGAGCAAGGAACAAGCAAGAGGAGGGCTTGAAAAAAGTTTGCCACAAGCAAAGGAAAGCTTCCAGGCAGGCAGTTATATAGCCCAGGCACAGGTGTGGCTAGTCACCGCTTCTTAAACTTAATCAAGGAAGCCTCCCTTTGCTCAGCTCCCTTGAGTCTCCGCCTTGTTTGTGGGCTGATTGGCACAGGCTCCAAACCATGTTCAGAATCGGATCCCTGTTGCCCTAAAGGAGGCAGAGGGACGTCCGGGCCTGCTTAGTCCATGGCAGCAGGGGGAGCTCTTGAGCTGCAGGACTCATCTCCAGCCAGAGCCACAGGGACCAACAGCTGCTGCTCGTCATCAGCAGCTCTGGCAGGGGCTTCAGTTATCACAGTGCTTCTACTAATGCAGGCTAAAACAGCATTTGCCTTTTTAGCTGCAGAATTGCACTACTGGCTGATGTTCAACTTATGATCAACAATAATCTCAAGGTCATTTCTGCATGTAGTAGTGCTGAACCACATATTCCTCATCCTATACCTGTGCGTTTGTTTCTTTGTGGCCTAAATGTTGAATTTGCATTTGTCTCTACTGAATTTCATGTTATCAATTTTTGCCCAACATTCCATTTTATCTAAGTCCTTTTGAATCCCTGCCTTGGATACTTGGAACTAAACAGTCAGGTGGTTATTTTTGCATTAAATGTGTGTTAACTTAAGCATTGAATTATGATAGAAATTGAAATAATGGAGACATGTGATTATTCTTAGAGATATCAGTGTCTGAGAGATATATTCTTAGTATACTTAATGGAGTCAATTTTTATGCTAATTGTGTGTCTATGCAGAGTCAGAGCATTTCCACAACAAAATAAAAATGAGCATCCGTGTTTCCTGCTTTTATATCATTCAGGAGATAAGCAAAGCCTGCCAGGGTTTTTAAGCGCACCTGAAATAGATTCTAAAGGTGGTAGCTGCAAGGGAATAGGATTAGAAGAGAGCAGAAGCCCAGATTCTATTCCTGGCTATCACCTTGCCTCAATCTGTGACCTTTCAGCAACTGAATTCACTGCTGCATAATATGTCTTCTTTATCTTTACTTTGAGCATAACAAACTTCAATTCAGTTGTAAGCATACTGCACAATGCCAAGACAAAAAGCTTTTGCTAAGTGGAAGTTCATATAAATAATGACACAGCATCTTTTCACGAGGCATAAAAGAAAACCGACATGAAAGGCGGGGGGAGGGAGAAACTGTCTTCTTAGATCTTTCCCAGATATATCTAGAGAGAGATCTGCTTTTGTAATTAAACTCTTGACACCAGGGTCTTGGATCTGCTAATCCTAAATGCATAAAGGGTTTGTCGATATACTTTTGGAAGCAGCGGAAACAACAACACCATCAGCGCTAGTATCTTAATCCCAAAGCCTGAACTTGATTGTTCATCCAGCTTTGTAAAGAAAGCTAAGACATGCTCACCTCCTCATTGCAAAATTTCACACCTATCCATACAAAATTCCAGAGCTTATTGCAAACCTAAAATCACTGGTAGAGGGTGGGAGTGGGGGGAATGAAAACTCTAAGGATGCTTATCTAAGCATGAATGACTGGTTGCTTTACCTCTGCTCACAGCACTGAACTGAGAACAGGGAGGAACATTTATCCATTCAGAGAGACACCCATATAAACAGTCTTTTTTAAACACCAACCTATATAAATCAAGTGACTAAAAATCGAACTGAGACAAGCACGTGTCCACACTTCTGTGTGGAACCATTAAAAGCTTGACTGTTTGCTCTACTTTTAGGTTTAAAATCAGACTTTCATGCTCATTCACACCAGGCTTCTTTTGAGTTCTTGCAGATTTAATGCCATTTCTCTACTTTTATTTTGTCAAATAAAACAACTGACAAGGATATCCCCCCCTTTGCCAATGGACTGCACTGTCCCGGCACCTGCTACACATATCCTAATAAATAATTCTCTTATCATAATTCTATTACCTGGTTTCCCAAAAGGTTCAGAATATCCCTTTGGACCTTCGTTCCAAATTTTCACATCAGGCTTTTGATTTTGAGAGTAGGGTTCAACACCCCACTTGGCCATGGAAACCTGCTGGGTGATGCTGGGCACATCACACGGACTCAGCTCCCAGAAATCCCCATAATAGGTTTGCCTTAGGATCACTGTAAGTCAGAAATGACCCAAAGACACATGGTAAAAAACACCCTGATACACAGAGCAGCCTCCCCCATTCTAGTCAGTCTTGACCCTCTAACTTGCAATCAAACTCAATTCTTTTGCAAACTGTCTCCTGAGTCACAACAGTATCTTCTAACTAACTAGCACTGGTTAACCCTCTGATCTTTCTTTAATAGATCTTGTTCTCACAAATAACTTTTGCCTTCTCTCTGACAAAAGAATGTTCTCATCAAATTTTCACATCAGGCTTTTGATTTTGAGAGTAGGGTTCAGTACCCCACTTGGCCATGGAAACCTGCTGGGTGACTTTGGGCACATCGCATACTCTCAGCTCCCAGAAAATCCCATGATAGGTTTGCCTTAGGTTTTTTTTTTTTTTTTTTACTGTTTCAGAATTTTCTTGAAAGTGTCACAAAGACTTTTTTTAGTAAAAACATTTTAATGTAAAATCATGGTATTTTGTTCAAAAACAAATGCTTTTTGCAAAAAAATGTGGTTTTTTTCACAAAAAGTTGCACACTGGAAAAATGACTGAAAAATGAACAAAGATTTGTAACTTCCTGCAATGCAAAGAAAACCTCCTATACTTGATGTGAAAAATTTCATCCTTACTGACAGTCCCATATGGAAGAAGATTGTGCCTTCTCTGTGTTTTCTACAAAATTGAGCACTGCTAAAATAGGTGGTGGTACTAGAGCCAGCGTGGTGTGCACATTGGACTAGGACACTAGGAGGCCATGGTGTGAATCCCTGCTCAGCCATGGAATCTTACTAGGTGACCATGGGCAAGTCACATTCTCTCAGCCACAGATGAAGGCAAAGGCAAACCTCCTTTGAACAAATTCTGCCAAGGAAACCAGTAGCATGTTCACCTTAGGGTCACCATAAATCAGAAAAGATTTGAAGGCATATAACAACTACAGTTTGGGTTGCTAGGTGCTGGGATGCTTCCTTGAGATCAGTATGAACTGTTCAAACTGATTATCAAAGCTTAAGAGCTCTAAGACGTAGCTCCCCACTTACTGGGACAGAGAAGGGTTTGGTCTTCATGACTAAAGCTCTTCTTCCATGCAGAGGTGGTTGCTTGTTGATCTAGTTCTGTGCATTGCTATTCTGTAGCCCAAGCCCCATCCTGGGAGCTAATCTATTGTACTTTTTTTTCTCGAGGGGGTGGGGTTGGAATCCCAGACTGGCTCCAGCTGGTATTGCTTTTGACAATCGGCAAATCAAATGATAATCAAAATAGCCATGGCTAGCTTCACCACTGGCAATTTATTAGCTTTTCATTTCACAGATATATACGTACATCACATGTCTCTCTAGCATTAGCAGCTCTCTGTCTGACATGCAGTAAGATTCAGTCTAGGGCTATTTGTTGTTATGAAGCAACATTCTCCATCTTTGTAGAAATGATTACATCAGAATTAAGAATGGATCTGGTACTTCCTAACCTACTTTTCAAATCACTGTGTTTTAAGATGTAACTACAGGCTATACCATCCCTTTTTCAGCCCTACAATATCTATATCTATATCTATATCTATATCTATATCTATATCTATATCTATCTATCTATGCATCTACTTTGGTTGATATTTGAAGCAGAAAACCAGAGAGTTCAGGTAGGGAAGCTTGTTAACCATTTCTCTTTTGGTCATTTTGCTGCTAAGAAGGCAAGGATGCATTGATAAAATGCAGTTACACTGCGTAAAAAGCATCTGCATTGTTTAAATAATGGAAAATGAGGCCTATAACAAGACATGTGAATCTTGTGATAAGTTTTCTTTTTAAAAGTAATAAGGAGATAGGAATGTAAACCCTTGCTTATTTTTTTCTTACACCTGAAAAACATTTTCTGTCCCTCTGGGCAGGATTTAAAAAAAATCATGACCTTTTCACTAACATTTGGTTAGCACAAAATATTTTGGTTTCTTTCTTTCTTTCTTTCTGTCTGTCTGTCTTTTTTGCACACAAAGGCCATTTCCGCACGGGGTTTTTTAAATGGGGCAGAGGTCCTCCAGGGAGGATGTCTGCACCTGGGACCGGACTGGGTCAGACCTTGTTTACGTAGATCCGCAGTCCAGCTGGCTCCTGAATGACCCTAAGTGGTCATCCAGCGTGCTATTGAAAGACTGCTAAAACCAGGTCTTTCAAAAGCACGGAGTGTGCAACTGCGAGCCTGCTCCCATATGCAGATTCGCAGGCTTGCATTGGTGCAAACCTGTGATCTGCTGGGGGTGGGCTTTAGACTGGCAAGCTTCAGCGGTTGGTCAAGATCCTCGACCAACTGGAAGTCGCCAGTTTCATCCTGGGAGCAGTGTGGAGTGGCGGCCATGGACTGCTCCGGAGAAGCATGGACCGGACCGGGGAGCCCAAAAATCCGGTGAGTAGCATCACGGGGCAATTCCCTTGCCCCGTGTGGAAATGGCCATAGTAGCATTGGGTTTGCTTAAAATATTTTTGTGGCAAGAACATTTTTCTTCTTGTGCCAATCCCATCTTTTCCATATAAAAAGAACACCTAAAATGGAAGCATGGGAAACACCGGTTTCTTAACCCTCACTGAAGATGAAACATCTTGTGGCAGTTAACCTTTCTTCCACTGGGAGTCTCAATACGTCTAGATATCCTTTCTCAGGTAAAATAAAATTTGTAAATATTTTTACATCCCTTTTAAATAGAGATATGCTTTCATTGCTGGCTAAATAAGAGGGAATATGAAGGCAATATACTTCCCAAATGCTCATTATGAACTCAACCTGTTCCTCCTTGTTTTGAGCAATACATTTTGAGGGGAGGATGATTAAAGAGGAGTGTATTATTTTACCACAAATTAAATTTTGATTTAAATGTATTAAAATATTATTTCAGATTACTGGCATACACTGCCAATACATTTTAAAACTTTATTCTAAAAATATACAGTCCTCCAGGGACTGAGAAAAAAGGCATTTTTATACTCAGATATTTTAAAAATGCACACATAGTAATGGAAGTGCATCCTAAAATAAAAGGATTCAGAATTTAATAAATCCTAGCAAATTGTTTTGGAAGGTTTCAAACTGAAAAGGTATAAAAGGCATTTGATAAAACTTCAATATACAGTGTAACATCCTCTGTGCCTCTTACTAACTTAGCAGCAATGATTGCTAATAATACTTATTGCTTGAAATTTCAGTTTCAAAATGTTCTCAGAAAT
Organism: Ctenosaura bakeri; assembly: GCA_948474755.1. Classification (NCBI taxonomy): domain Eukaryota; kingdom Metazoa; phylum Chordata; class Lepidosauria; order Squamata; family Iguanidae; genus Ctenosaura; species Ctenosaura bakeri. Next base: position 33,072 of record CAOLHI010003647.1, on the reverse strand, counting down.
GAAGCTTGTAATCTTAAGTGGAAGGATGGAAGGCTGAGTCAACTTGGAGCCCTGCAGGATCAAACTCACAATGTTGTGGCTGCAGTACTGGCATTTAACCACTGCGCCAACATGGCTCAATTTATCTTTTTATTGACTCAAAGGTCTGATTCCCAGTCTTCCAGGACTAAGGACACAGAAACAGGGGAAAAACTGAATTGTAAGACAGCATGTTAGTGTCAGAGTTGACTATGACCGACCCTACTACCTCAGAAGCTTTGGCAGAGGAGAAAGATATTCTGTCAATATCTCTCCCACCTCAGATTGTCACATCGTGGCCATCTGAGCAGTCCAGCTCAGTAACAGCTCCACCAGAAACACCATGTACTGTGTACTGTAGAAACTGATGACTCTAGAAGGAGGCAAGGCCCCTTCAAGGAAAGGAACTTCTCCCAATGAGGTGAAGAGCTGAGGAACCAAACACAGCTGTGCCCTTCCTGCCCCACTCACTGAATTTTATATGATGCCATTCTCCACCCAAAATCTTCCCTTATTTTTTTCCGCACCAACTCTTCCATCCTTTTTTTTTTTCCTCCTTCAGAAAACAGATGAAGGAGAAAAAGCAACATGCATTCTAGTTGGTGGAGTGAGCCAGCTGTCAGAAACATCCTAAGGCTCAGTCTAAGGTTACCTTTTATCATGAAACAATGTTCTAAAATTTGTTCCGGCCACATCTATAGAGCTGTCTGTGCTGAAGACCTTATATTTTGCCTCACCTGATTCTACCTGCAGGAAACACAACCTCCTGCTGGACCTGAAGCCAATGTCTACCAGAGCTATCAGGTGACACAGAACATTTCTCAAGTTTCACTTATTGCTCAGCTGCTTGACACATTACCACTATAAAATAAGTTGCTGATAGGAATATATAATACAGGACGCAACTGAAAGAATGTGGATCCAAACTTGTTGTTGAAATGACAAGGGCACTGTATTTCACTAAAAGCAATCAGAATGTAAAACTAGATGCAAGTTCCTGTTATTTGAAGTATTTGGATCATGGCTGACCAGACATACATACCATGTATACTTTTAGTAATGCCAAAATAAATGCTTTCCCTTTGGTATTCCTTTTGAAAATGTTTGTGTATTACCTTCTTGATTTTGATATGAGAGAGATAGAAAATCTGATTTCTTCTGATTTCATTTACTAATCTTTGCTAACAGAGGTATTTCAGATATAGCATTTGTCATGTTATTCCTTACTGGGAGGGAGAAACCACGTGACAAATTCAAAATGAGGGAAAGAGCGGCCAGTACAGAAGGTCCATGCTGAAGAGACAGCAGCCAACAGAAAACAATGGCATTGATGATAAAGTATGAAGAGGAGTGGTATGTCCATAGAATCTAAGCCAGGAAAAATTTCTGCCATGACAAAATTAGTTTGGACCAGAAAATCAAGTGCTGAATAATCAGCATAACCTCAGTTTGAATTTAATTCTATATACACATAAACACACAAACAAATAAATAGTATTAAATTTATTTGAGGGTAATTGGTTTGCTGATGCTTTAGGAATGTTTGAGAGTGGCTTTATCAGTTGCTAGCTGACCATCTGTTTGGCAGGCTGAAGGTAATGACATAGAGATTGTCACAACCACCAGGAGGCTCATAGCTGTCTGTTGAAGTGCAACAACATCTCTGGATCAGGGCCAAAATGCAAAACAACCTTCTAAAACAACTTTTCCTTCGGTCATATAAGGAAATTACCAGATTTCAGATTTGAAAAATGGAATATAAAAAGAATGGATTAATGATCCTCTAGGAATAGTATCTTTGGTGATAATCATCATGCAAAACAAAACAAAAAAAACTGAAAATTGCATTACGATTGAGCAGGCTAGTTTTAGACCAAAACATTAACCACACCTGCAATACATGCAAAATATGTAATCTAACACAACTAAGTTATACAAATAAAGATATTTACTGAAAGATGCTTATTTCTAAACTCAGACAAATCATTTTGTTGTTTCAAACAGAAGTTTCTGAGGGCTTCTTTACATATATTTCATTTTGAAGGCACTTCCTTGAAGTAGATAAGAACTGTATAGGTACATCCAAAGCAAAGAGAAACAAAGCAGAAGCATAATTTCCCTTGCGTTAGACAATATCCTAGGTGCAGGACATGAATGTCATGATTGGTTTGTTTCATCCCACTGTGATAACAAGGAATACGCGTTACGAATTCTCAATATAAAAAAGTAAATGTGCTGATATATTATTTTACATTTGAGACAAGAAACTATGCTCAAAATGTAGTAAGTATATTCATGAAGAGGGTGGTGGGAGCAGGCTGGAAAAGACCATGGGACAGGTGATTTTCCAAGGCAGCCTTCTCAGAGCACCTGTCTTGGAGGATCCACCTAGGAAGCAGGCACTGGAGAAATAGGTGACTCAAAATGGACAGCTTTCTCTGCTGATATTGACAATGAAGACATTTTTTCCCTGCCTTTTCTCCCTGCCCTTCAGTGACCATGCAAAAAGTAGCTGGTCCTTATGTTGCTATAGGTCACAAGTAAGAAACTGGCAATAGTCTTCCAAGTTCCTCTTAGCTTGTTTGTCTGATGATCATAAAATAAGACAGACATACCCTCCAATTGTTCTAATTTGGCAGGAACAGTCCTGATTAATCCTCTGTTGTCCCACATTTTCGGCTGCTTTTGAAATTTCCCTATTTCTTTCTCCTCTTCCCACTTCCCCCTTTTGTTTTCAGCTTACTTCAGTTGCTCTAGATTGAGTTTAAAGTAGTTGCTTGGTCACATGTGCCCCTGTTTTCCTCTGGGAAATGTTGGAGGGTACGGATAAGTAGGAGAGAAACAGGAGAATAGCATGTGGAGTTGGTGACTCTATGACTTAGATGAGTACCATGACTATGACACTACATCAAAGGACAGGGGGAGGGGGACAAGTATCCCATTCCTCACATAAACTCTAAAGTTAGATTGGGAAGAGCAAGTGTGGGCTCCGAAGTGGCCAATATTGTATGGCAGGGCTGGGGAACCTGTGGCCCTCCATATGTCACTAGACTCCAGTTTCTAGAGCCCCAAACAGCCTTTGCCCGGTGGTGCTAGGCATGTTGTGAGAACAAAGCAGGACAGAGCACCTCAGATGGGTCATGCAACTCTTAGCATACAAAAGTTTTCAGCCAAGATAACACTACGGTAATAGGAAGTGATTGAGAATCTGGGGTGAGAAAGGCAAAGATAACAGCATTGTCCTAGATTTATTATAGAAGGAATTGACAGCGAAATGCAAAGTTTGGAAGCAACTGCTTAAAACAACCAGTTATTTGCAATTAAACCTATTCCACAAATTAAGCAATCAGCATATTATGTTACAGCTATAGCTTGAGATGGGATAATGTTACAGTTTTTATGGTGTGACTGATTTTCAGTCACTTTTATAGTTATGGGGGACTGGCCTCACAAAATGACGGAGGAGTAATATAACACTGTTCAAAAGGAAGCTATAAATAGTAACTAACCACTACTTTTGAGTGTTGAAATCATACTACGACTTTCTAAAGGAAGCCAGTGTGGTGTACTGATTTGGGTTTTAGACTAGGATCTTGGAGATTGGATTCAAATCCCTGCTCGTCTATAGATACCCACTGGGAGACCTTGTCCAAGTCACATTCTCTCACCCTCAGAGAAAGGCAATGACAAAACCCCCTCTGAAGAAATCTTGCCAAGAAAAGCCTGTGATAGGTTTGCCTTAGAATCACTGTAAGCCAGTAAGGCTTTAAGGCACACATCAACAACAAGCTTTCTAAAAGCAATTAAGCTGTGTCTGAAAGTATAAAGAGAGACATGTATCAGGCTTCAACACTGGTATAGATTGCCCTTTGACAGAACACATTATGCTATATCCTTTAATTGCCCAGATTTTGCAGGGACAGTCCTGATTAATCCTCTGTCATCTCAACTTTTCAGCTGCTTTTAAAGTGTCCCAGTTGCTCTCTCCTCCTTCCACTTCCCCCTTCAACCTTGGTTTACTTCACTTGGTGTTAAGAGTTCAAAATCAGAAGTAATTTGAACTCAATTAACTCAGTTAGGGGAGAGGAGAGGCATAATCTTGCCCTTCCCAGTAGACTCAGGCAAAAACAAACTGCTGCAGCCTCTCTCAAGTTGTGCATTCTTCCTTCCTAATAACTTTTGCCATCTTGACCACACTTGGCCACACAAGTCCCAGTTTTCATCTGTGAAATGATGGAGAGTATGGTTATGCTGGTATTAACCCCACATTCCCCAAATGTATTTCTCATCAGTTGCTTAGCAATTTCATGACTGCACTTATGTAAACAGAAGAAGTCATGTCCAAGGCCCAGCTGGAACAACTCAGCGTCTGAGCTTTTGGTTTCTAAAAATAAAAATAAATGTCTTTTTATGAGTAGCTTCAGGAAGTAATGCAGGAAATGAGCTGAAGGAGATGGAAATAAACCTATTGAGAGATCTAATGAGGGAAAAAGTTCTACTAGGCCAAGTAGAGGCCAATGCAAATTGCAATCCCAGTTTTCATCTTGCTTGGGTATTATCATTTTAATCTCCACATACAGTGGTTTGTCCCCTCCCTCAAAATAAATCCTCATGAAATAGCTAAAGCTTTCCTGATAGGGCTAGCACTACAAGCTCTATTTTATTCTATTCCCAGAGAAGGCTTATATAAGATGCTCTTCTCTAGAGAATCTTTCTTAATTATCATCCTTATCATACACATATTAAAAATAGCAAAGTAATCCTTGTGTTAAGTGTTTGCATTCTTACTAAAATGCGTACTTTAACAAATTCCTAATTAATTGTAGGTTTGTCAGTTTAATGAGCACTAAAAGAACATAAAATAAAGCCAGGCACTGCATTGTACCTGGGCATTAAGATCAGCAGCAGAAATGTTGCACTCAGACCACGGGTGAACTTAGCCCGGTAGGGAGCTACTTGCACTATTCTGAAAATGTGGAATCCAGAGGCTAGTAATCTTGTCTCATATGGATGACTTTGTGTTGTGGCTTTTCCAGATGGTAAGATACAATACAATGGTGTAGTGTTTTGAGTATTGGACAACCACCTTGGGGATCAGGGCTTGATTGCCTGCTCAGCCATGGAAATCCACTGGGTAGCCTTGCAAGTGTCACTCACTCTAGGCCCCAGAAAACCCCATGATAGGTTTGTCTTAGGGTTGCCATAAGTCAGAAATGACTTGAAGACACACAGGAACAACAAGACACAGTGATTTCAAAGAGAGGTAAAAGGAGAAATTACATTGAAGGAACACTGTTCTTATAATTAAGGGATAGCATTAAGCTAGAGCACTCAGGGCAATGCCAAAGCTTGAAGACCAGGCTTCCCCAATCTAGTACCTTCAGATAGCAATAACAATAGCAATTACATTTCTATACCGCTTAGCGCAAAGCACTCCCTAAGCAGATTACAATACGTTTTTAGCTAATTGTCCCCAACAAGCTGGGTACTCATTTTACCGGCATACAGAAGGATGGAAGGCTGAGTCAACCTGGAGGCCTGCATGATCGAACTCATAATATTGTGGCTGCAGTACCAGCATTTAACCACTGCGCCACCAGGGCTCTCTTCAGATGCACTGAACTACTACAGATACCATGCTTACCAAGAATGACCACCTTCAGAAGGTAAAACTTACATCCAATGAAAAGGACAAGCAAAGTCTTAGGATGCACAGACCAATGTTTTATTCCAAGAAAAAAAACACCCTAAAGCATTTTGGCCAGAAAATATTTATATGGCTTTTTCAGGGGAAAGCAATTTGACAGTTAAGCTGCAGCTATTTCCGAAAAGTAGGTCTCAAAAACTTAAGATGGGCAATGGATAGTTTTCAAAGTAGAAGGCAGGACTTACCCTGAAAACTATCAGTTGATATTTGCAAGTTTTGGAGACAAACTTTTTGGAAATTCCTGCAATTTTCATACTATTCTGTTTTCCTTTTTCATCAAGTTTCATTGGACATTTCCAATTTCTTCTGCTTTTGAAACTTGTAGTCCAAAATATCTAGAGGGCAGTTGGTTGAGTGAAGTTGTTATAAACCAATTTACACACAGTTTTAAATTCCATGCCTAGAGTTTTATCGGCACGTTTTTATAAGCATGTAAGATCTGCATGCATACACTCTTGTACAAATGTGTACTTGTAAGGTACACTGAGAGGATGGCACAGGCTAACACAATCACTATTTCTCCCCATCCATCCATTAAAGCCAGAGTTTGGAACAGCTACCTTTTGGATGACAAGATCCAGAATCTCCCCACCAGCTATAATCTCACGCTCCAATTAAAACATCAAAATATTTCCAACTGCAGAATTTTAAACTCCAATATTGAGGTCACAAATAGGAAGTAATTGTTAATGCAAATTACATGGACATGCGATGGACTATGCATTTGCAAATACCTGCACTTCAGTGGCAGCTGTGGCAAACTCAATTGCATTGAGGGATTAATTTCTAGCAATAGTTCACCATGCAGATCCAGCAGTTTTCAACACAGTTGTTGTCCTTGTTGTCGTTCTTGTTGTTGTGTGCCAGTGGGTTTCCGTGGCTGAGCAGGGAACTTAACCCTGGTCCCCAGTCAGTCCCATGCTTGAACCATGCTGTTGATGGCTTCTGATTATATAGTCAGCTGCATTAGATCTAACATGGCCTGTTGCTACACACGAATGGCTGGTTTCCATGCAGCTGCATTTAGGTTGGCCATGACATTGCTGCTTTTGTGTGTATGTACGATCTCAGATATGGCTGTGCAAGGCAAAGGACGTGATTAACTTCTGAGCTTCTAAGCTGAACCATGGGTGCATACTCATGTGGCTGTTCTGTTTTTCTTTATTATTATACTTTTACCCTATCTTTCCCTAAGAAGCACTGTTTTCCATCCATGTTGTCACTTTCTCAGTGACCACGTGAAGTCAGTTATACTGAAAAGTAATGACTGGTAAGCCTTGTAGCTGAGTGATCCCTTGAATGCAGGACACTGTGGTTTCTAATCTCAAAACTGTGGGAAAGTTACTGAGGAGCCAGGAAAATTAACTGTAGCTTCCCAACCCCCTAGATCAGAGCTTTCCAAACTTTTCTTGTTGGTGACACACTTTTTAGACATGCATCATTTTGCGACACAGTAATTCAGTTTTACTACCAAACTGGAGGTTAAACTAACCCCTTATAAGAGATACAGACACATACATAAATTGTAATAACAAAATTTATGGGGACACTACATATCTCATGAAAAAATTCATATATTTTAAAAAAAATATGATTTATAAATAATAATATACATTTCCAAAATTGTAGGTGACACACCTACACACTTAATGCGACACACTAACGAGTCGCGGCACACCATTTGGAAAGCTCTGCCCTAGATAGCATGGCCCTTTCTTATAAACTGATATATAAAATCAATATAAAGAATCAATATAAATGGATTTTTTTATGTTCATTGACCATGCTGGCTGGTGGATTCTGGGAGCTGTAATTCTGAAAAGTAGTATTTCCAAGCTCTGATAGTCTGAAACTCTAACTACTCCACTGTACTTCTGTGGTGACCTTCTATGAAGTTATTTCACGTGTGTATACAAAACCCAACTGCCAACATTTCCTCCATATTCCTAACATTCTGTCACACTGTCAGGTCATACTAAGAAATGAAGCTCATAACAGAGATAAGCAGGTAAGGACTGACATTTGTCAACATCACAGATTCAGTTTTACAGTAAATTGGTTTCAATACAAGACATAATCCTGTAGGGAGAAATAAAATTAGATTTTCATCAAAGACAGTAGAGACAACCAGAGCAAGGAATGAGCTTTCTTTACTTTCAACCAGTTAGTAAATCACATGGAAGAAAATAAAGAGTTCCTCACAAAGCTCATGCTGCAACGGTGGCCCCTTTCCACAGCTTAACTTTAGCCAAAGCCATCACATGGAGATCCCAGGATTGGCTCTCCCAGGAGGGGAGTGCGACAGAAGTGCTCCCCTCCATACCAGTTCCCTGCTGGAAAGGAGGAGGTGTGATGGCCCTGCCCCTTCCTTCCACAGTGCTGCCTGGCACTTTCCCAGGTTGCGCTGGGGGAGGAAGCGCAGTCATTGAGCTTTCTCACCCTCTGCACAGCAGGTTAGTGTGGAACGGTGATGGGAGGACTGCTCAATTGTGGTTCATTGATGGGTTTAGTGTCAATAAATTACTCCGTGATTGCAATGGGTGGCCACGGGATTGCAAAGGGATTGTGATGACGTCATGAAGAACTGTTGTTGTGGTTCCATTGTGATCCTGTTGCCATTGAGGTTGGGAGTGGGCTTTGGAAAGGGCCTGTGGCAGCTTGTGGTTTCCATTTCAGTTGAGTAGTCAATCCACTCCAGATTTTAGACTGAACTTTAAAGGAATTATCCAAGGAGCCAGACCCTTTGCCCAATCATGTTCAGCATCTTGAATACCTCCTTTAAACTCAGATTACAGTCTGGAATTTACCACCTCACTAATGTCAGAGGCACCCCTGCAAACTGGGGGGAAAGACAGGGCTAGCTCCAGGTTTTAGTCTGAACTTTAAAGGAGCTGTTCAAGATTATCAACCCTTTCCCCGAAAAGATATTTACAATCTGGATTAAAACCCAGAGTGGATTAATCACCCCACTGACATGAAAGCCACGAGCTGCTTCTATGTTGCAATGGTAACAAAATCTGTCTGATATCTCACTGTGCCCATACTACAATAGGGGTGCCAGCAATATGGAGGCAGCTATTACATGCATACATACACATGACATAATGACAGACATTCTTCTATATCTCTATATATAGCTCTGCAAGAGTATTTTTGTAGTCTTTAGTGCTCTAGATTCTCTGGACCACCCTTTGTTTGGCCAAAAAAGGATGAATTGCCTCTTTTGGTAGTGTCTCAGAGCAGATAATCACCCTCCTATACAGGTTTCAGAGATTCTCTACATGGTTTAGCACCAAAATTTACCCATTTTGTTTTTGCAAAATTAGAATTGAACTTCTGCTCTTCGCTGAGAATCCTGGGGCAGAAAATGGTTTCCTAGACCTATACACTTGTCCACCCCTGAATTCACCTATACCCCCTGCCTCCTGCAATAGATGGTAACTTCCTGCTTGTAACAACCCCTGAAATGCAGGCAATTCTGCAAGCAATACAGTCAGTTTACTCAGATGGGGCCTACTGAGAAAGAATGCGCTGGCCAGTCTCAGAAACTCTGAGGAGATGTAGATCTTAACGCTGATGTTACCCAGAATTTATGTTCTTCCTCTATCCTTATGGTCCTATATCTATAGATCGCAGAATCCTTATGGCCTCTGCACCAGTATTTTATACCTTTGCTGTTGCTGGATATATTATCTGCAACAGGATGAAAGACTAAGACCATTTCCACCCTACACTGTTGTAGTGCTATTATTTCACTTTCAACCTCCTGTGGAATTCTGGGACTTGTAGTTTACTGAAGCCAAAGAGCTCTCTGCCTGAGAATTCAAAAAGCCCCTCCCTAAACTACAAACTTTAGATTCCATAGGATGTTGAAAGCGGAATAATAGCACTATAACATTTCTGCACTAGACTGTTATAGTGCTATGATTCCACTTTCAACAACCTATGGAATCCTGGGGTTTGCAGTTTCGGGAGGGGCCAGCCAGCCCTTCCCGAAACTGCATACCCCAGGAATCCATAGGATGTTGAAAGTGGAATCATAGCGCTATAACAGTCTAGTGCGGAAATGGCCATAGTGTGGAAAAGGCTCAACTCCCCATAGTTAGAGGTGTGCAGAATTTCAGAAGAACATAACAGAAGAAAGAAACAGTATGTAGGCCTTCACACTACACACACAGTGGGGGCAGATTTCTCTTTTGATTCACAAAAGCTTACCAACTAATACTTCCCAAATATACAAACAAGACTGCAGTTCCTTTTAGATATTTATAGCTTACAGGATTTTGTGGTGGCAAAAAAGATACCAAATGTATGTATCAGGGCAAAGGAGACACAAACAATATACATTAGTGAAAAAAAAATCAAAATATTTATATTACTAGAAATTACACATGGTTTGCATGTAGGTTTTTATGCTTTTGTTCAAAGTCTCAAGTTGATCAGGGAACAGAAAGACTGAACTACAAACTAGATAAAGGACAAAATGGAGAGAAACTGAAATGACTGATTAGTTCCCCCTGACTGCACACAGAATCTAGTTCTGATGGTGTATACCCAGAATTAGAAATCTCTTTGATGTGACCTGCCTGCCTCTTCATTTCCCTAATTCGATCCTTGATTCTCTCCTTGGCTGGGCAGCAGAGTTATTAATCAGGACAGTAATGCCCGCTCTGTTCTTTTTGAACTGTGGGATATTTCTCTCATTTTTGACTTTGAAAAGGAGGGAGATGAAAAAAACCAGGAAATTAATCTATTCATGAAACAAAAATAATCTCTGTCTCCTGGAAATGAATATGTAAATCTGAGAGGCCAAGTACAAAAATCACTGAATTTGTCCTAAAAAGAGACACACTGTTATGGATTTAGAGGACAAAAAAAAAAAAAAAAATCTATAAACATTCAAGTATAAAAAAGGAACAGGAAACTATTAGGAGGGTTTAAAAGTCCTGTATCAAAATTATTACCAGTCACCTAACATATGCAGAGGGTTTGCTTCCTGCCTCCCTGCCCTTGAGTGGAGGAGACGGTCTCCACATATATGAATTTCCTGAGTAGCTGCCAATACTAGTGCGCTGCTGTTGGCACCCCACATTGGCAACAGAGCTAAATGTTTTTGACAGGTCTGTTTTGCCCCTTTGTACAACTCTGGCTTTTCCCAGCGCCCTTTCTTTCCTTCCTATGGGAGACATGAAATACCACAAGTGCACCAAGCAAGAAGGCAGAAGAACAAGGATAGAAATTTTTTTTAAAATAAATTTAAGGCCTTTATTCCAACAAGAAATATTACAACAGTCTAGTAAAGTATCATACACCTTGGACCATCTCTCAGGGTAATAAGCTTAAGAAGTTGCAGCATTACAAACATGAGCTAGGTCTACATACCTTTGGAAATGTCAACTAGCGAGGGATCATAACTAAATCCCTGATGCCCCTAACGAAATGGCGCCTTGCCACTTACAAAAAAGTAGACATTCTGTTCTCAAGTTTTCCATGGCTAGGGAAGCTGTGGGTCTGGCTCTTCGGTGTCCTAGCCCATACCAATCTGTCCTCAGGTTCATGCCCATGACCAGCTCCAAAACAGGAATGAGATAACACAAAAGAGGGAACAAGAGAGAATAAAGTAAACCCCTGCCCCCTCTAAAAAACCCTTCAAGCCCTCTGTCCCTGAAGGTTTCAGATGACACCTCTGTAATTCACTTGTAGCTTGACTGGCAAAAGGTTATCTTCCCTGATCTGATGTAACTCTGGCCCTTTTTGCATGCATTTTTTTTTGCGCGAGTGCCCCTTGAGCATTACATGAGTGGGAGTGTTGGTCCGTACGACACACTCCCACTCATGCGACGCTCAGGAGGCTAAAGCGGGGCACTTGCGCATTTTCTTATTTTCAGCTCTAAGCCGAAAATACTGCGCGGTTGCGCAATGCTCGTGGCGCCCTCGTGTATTTGCCTGCGTGCGGTGCATCGGCAAGCTGGGGCGGTCGCGCTTCCTTCCCCCAGCACAGCCTACAGCTCCCAGACTGTGCTGCGAAAGGAAGGGGCGGGGTGCTAGTGTAACGGTCGCACAACTGGCAAGCCGATGCGGGAGGCAGAAGGGCTGCTGTGAGTGGCTCGGGCAAACGGCTGCTCGCGTGAGCGCCGCTCCCCACTGCCGCAACGAAGGTAAGGTGCGAAAAGGGCCTCTGTTCCCTACATGATTAAATTAACCCTGTGTTAAATGAAGGAAGCTTGGTTCACAGTCACTAGATAATGCAGAGCAGCACTATCAAAGTATATAAAAGTAGCTGGCAAGTAGGTAATAGCCTGTTGGTCATAACTGACCAGGAATTATTATTTATTTATTTGTTCATTTGTTGAACCTGTTTCTCACTTTTTTCCCAAGATAGAATTGAAGATGGCTTACAATAATTTAAAAACATCAAGCTAAACGATCAATTTACAAAAGTCAAGAAAGAGTTAAACATCAGTATTATTAAAATGGTTAAAACAGTTAAAAACACTTAAAACATAATTTCCAATAAAGATTAAAAGATACAGCACCCCTCCCTAAACTGCACACCCCAGGATTCCACAGGATGTTGAAAGAGGAATAACAGCACTATCACAATCCTGTGCGGAAATGGTCCTAGCCACGGCCAAAACCTGGACATCCAGCTCAGATCCAAGTCAGGATATACCCTAGCTGTGAACTTGAGATTTCATGGGAGTGTAATTTCATTCAGCACAGGCTGAATCTGTATTCCCTGATCTGTCTTCTGACTGATCAGAAACACCTCTGTCTTATCTGGAGTAAGGCCATTTCCACACAAGTCTGTTATAGTGCGATGATTCCACTTTCAACTTCCTATGCAAACCCCAGGATTCCATAGGAGGTTGAAAGTGGAATCATTGCGCTATAACAGTCTCGTGCGGACATGGCCTGTTTCAGTTTGTTCACCCTCATCCAGTCCATTACTGGCAGCAGACACTGGCTTGGTACTGAAACAGCTTCCTTGAATCAGATGGAAAGAAGAGATAGAGTTGTGTCTCATCAGTGGTGACTACATAAAACTCTGTTTATGCAAATTAAACTGACCAATGTGGAAGGATGGAGCATGCTCTTTCCAAGCACAACCAAGCAAGAAGACATGCCTCTTATTTCATGTCCAGCACAGTCCAGCACACTCTTCATGCCTCCATAACCAACTGATTAACAAAACTGTGAAGTCAAATAACTTTTATGGGCTTATTTATAAGACTGATTTAAAGGTATAAGGCTCATGGAAAAGAACTGAAAAACTCAATGGCTGACTAGCTTATTCAGCAAGTTTAATATACACTCTAAAAAATGGGCTACCCATTCCTTGCTACATGAAATATGTTTCTGTGTACTTTTTAATCCTGACTCAGCACTCACAATAGTTTTAGCCCACATTATTCCAAGAATTCAGCCCACCATACTCCCCTTCCAACGTGCGGAGAGTAAGGGCATATAGGGAACGAGAATGTGTAATATGCTGGATGCTGAATTTCACTACATACTCTTCCTAACCTGCACACCATATAAATTACACACTATCCTTTTACTTCTTTCTCTTGAGTTTCTTACGACTGAGATTTAGCACCAAGTGTTAGTAGAACCAGGTATACACTACAGAAGTAGGTCCACGAATGCCCAATTCCAACATCACCCATTGGGAACAAATACTAGGGCAAAATCACAGTTCTAGATTAAATGAGAGCAACCAGAAATTGGCAAATTGACAAAGCAAGAGATTCAAACAAGCAGCAGTGGACACAAATGCTTTATGCAAACTTCACTGAAATCAGTGGGAGAATAGGAAGTTTGTGTGTGCATGTGGTTGTCCGAGTTCCAGAACGTATCTTGCAGAGAAACATCAATGTTTAGAAAAGAAATAGCACTTCTTTCTGTTGAGCTGCCTTTTTGGTTCCTTCTTACATTACTACACTGTTCTTTATACTCTGAAAGGCCTTCTCTTCACCTTTCATCATAAAGCCCATGCTCTCCTTTTTCTACTAAGGGACTACTTAATGCCTCAAACTCCCCAAGCCTCACCTTCTTAGCCCTTCCTTTGCTTTATGTGTATCCACCAACACTGCTCATTCTCAGACCTTGTTGTCTAACCTTGCACTTGGCTTCTTGTTGACTATAGGCTGTAAAGAGTCAGGCATGGTTGCAATGTACTGCTGATGTATAATCAAAGGAACAGTTTCAAGAGGGGCTGTTGTATTTCCAATAACACATTATGGAGCAAAATCAAGAAAGGATCATTTTAGACCTCCAAGAACACACTGATTATTCAAAATTCAAAATGACCTTGACAGACTGGAGAGCTGGGCCAAAGCTAACAAAATGAATTTCAGCAGAGAGAAATGTAAGGTCCTATACTTAGGCAAAAAATAAAATAAAAATAAATAAATAAATAAATAAATAAATTGATTGCACAAATATAGGATGGGGGACGTGTGGCTGGATAGCAGTACATGTGAAAGGAATCTAGGAGTCTTGGTAGATCACAGGCTGAACATGAGTCAGCAGTGTGATGTGGCAGCCAAGAAAGCTAATGCGATTCTTGGTTGCATCAATAGGAATATGGTGTCTAGATCCAGGGAGGTAATGGTACCACTCTATTCTGCATTGGTTAGACCTCATTTGGAATACTGTGTCCAGTTCTGGGCACCTCAATTCAAGAAGGATATTGACAGGCTGGAGCGTGTCCAGAGAAGGGCGACCAAAATGGTGAATGGTCTAGAAGTCATGCTCTATGGGGAGTGGCTTAGGGAGCTGGCGATGTTTAGTCCACAGAAGAGAAGGTTAAGAGGGGACATGATAGCCACATTTAAATATTTGAAGGGATATCATGCTAAGGATGGAGCGGGCTTGTTTTCCACTGCTCTAGAGACTAGGACAAGGAGCAATGGATTCAAGCTGCAGGAAAGGAGATTCCACTTGAACCTGAGGAAGAAATTCCTGATGGTCAGAGCTGTCTGGCAGTGGAATATGCTGCCTTGGAGTGTGGTGGAGTCTCCTTCTTTAGAAGTTTTAAGCAGAGGCTGGATGGCCATCTGTTAGGGATGCTTTGATGTATGTTCCTGCATAGCAGGGGGTTGGACTGGATATCCCCTGTGGTCTCTTCCAACTCTTCTATGATTCTACGATGCTATTATGACATTGGCTTGCATGGAAAACTGTAATCTAGCCCATGAAGTCTTCTGCCACAAGACTTATTTTGTTTATGGAAATAGATACACGATAGCAGCAGCAGCAGTGATATTCTTTAAAATAGTTCCTCAAATAGCCTCAATCTTGCCTATTTGATACTATTGGGGAAGACATCCTGTTCTTTATCCATACATAGAAGAACAAAGTATAGGTCAGCTACAAAATCAGAGCTGATGAAATCACATGTAACTGGTAACTCTTAATATCTTCCCATGGAAACACGTCAAAGAAAGCAAAAGAGAAGCACTAATGAATCACTATAACTAAAAGACATCCCCAGAATTCTGCAAATGTTGCATTCTTGCAATATTATTTCCCATGTCTCCTAAAGCATTTTCACACAAATCTCATACACATAACTAGCCCCTCAGTTTGCTTAGCAAGATTTGCACAGCCTTGAAAACCAGCTGCAAAGATTAGTCCAAATCTAAGTCAGGAAGCTTAGACATACTAAATTAACATTGCAGCATGGGTAAGATGTAGCCATGTTACCTTTCGTAGGGCAGGATGAACTTGTTTATTTTCAGATGGTGCTTAAAATGTTCAAATGATAAACAGAAGTGCTATAACAGAATATACATTTGTCCATTCGCTGTACATATTTGTGTCAAGATCTTTAGTCAATTTCAGATTATGTTCCACATTTAGCAATCCCATCTCAGAAGAAAAGTGGGTTATAAATTGAATAAATAAATAAAATAAAAATAACCATTGTGTCCCAGTTTTGACTTAAGAGGAAACAACTGAACACTGCTAGATTTAACCATGTCCAGTACAAGACCCCTTCATATCTAGGCTTATTAAGCTGGCACTGAATCTCTAGAACATGGAAAACACAGTAATAAGAGTGGGAATTCACATGTGTGCACCTGTACACAATTAGACCATTGGGCAACAGGGAGCCTTACCTGACATGCATTGTAAAGAAGCTGGTGCTCAAATTTCTTGATTCCCAAGATGTTCTGGAACATTTCGTAGAGCTGTTCCTTGCTGAGAATGAGCTCTGAAGCAGCACTGGCTGTCATTCTGGCTTGTGCTTTCCGTGGATCCTCTTCACCCCGATAGATCGCATCGAATTTTGCCATCCAGGAGCTCAAGACAGTCTCCTTGCTGAGGCCATCAATCTCAGGAAGGCTACGGACCCTCTTCTCAATATGTTTCTTGAAGACTTCCCGAGAATCGTTAGCTGAGAACCCACCACTTTGTACCATTCTGGCAACACGGTCACTTTTCAGAAACACCTGCCAGTAAAGGAGAAAAAAAAAGACACTTCTTGATTGCTGTAGATTGTTTTGGAACATCCTGGTTGTGAAAGAGCTAGAACATTTTTTCACTGAAATGATGTATGCTTCCCTGCACATCATTGTTCACTTATGGCATACCCTCTCCCCACCATTTTCAAAGCTAAATTTTATGAATCAGCATAGAACAGAAGCCACACGATGTAACATTTTTCTTTTAAAAAGCATTCCCCCCCCAATTAGGATTTTGGTAACCTTCATGAAATGGTATGGCATTTTAAGCTGAATGCATAATTCAATAAAAGTCACTATATAATCAGATCCAAGTTGTTCTGATCTTCTCTATCTCTCTCTGGAGCCATTCAAACGTGAGAAATTTCCTATAATAAAAGTGCTTCAGTGTAAGAAAAAGTATGTAAACCACCTTTAGAATCATACATACATGTACTTCATTGCATGTTCCCATGCTGAGAAATGTGCTGTGCATATGTAGAAACAAACAAACAAACACATGATTCTCATTATCTCTGTGGCATAACAGGTCAGATGACTGGTATATCCAGCCCTGTACTTAGACTGGCATTAACTCTTCAGCTTCCCAGAAAGAGTTCCTCCAACCATCATCACCTGCTATTAGATCATTTTAAATGGAGGTGGCTAGGATTAAATCTTCTGCACACAAAAGGGACCTCACTGAGATATGGTCCTGCAAAAGTTGTGGTCTGAACATTTTAGGATGGGGTGTAGCTATGGGGAGGGGGGCAAAATGAGGATACTGCCCTCCAAATACAAATTGTCGCTCCCCATGAAATTTTCTCTCAGCCACCCCCCCATTTCTAGTATTGCAGTAACTTAACACTTCAGCTGAGCATTTAGAAATACAGTTTAGGCCTCCAAGGAAAAGGGGCAGCCAAAAGCACCAAGAGAACATGAATATAGCAAATGTAAGTGTCTAGTGTGAATGATTTCGAAGGTCTGACTCTCTACAATGCCAGAAATTGGAAGACTAAAGGGAAATCTCATTTGGGTGTTAGAATTCTTAATGGGGGGCCAAAATCTTTGTCCACCCCTTATAGCTACTTCCCTGGCATGTTGTTGTTGTGGTTTTTGAGTGCCTTTTAGTCGTTTCTACTTATGGCAACCCTAAGGTGAACTTATCACTTTTTTTCTGGGGGCTGACAGTGTGTGATGTGCCCAAGGTGGGTTTCCATGGCTGAGCAGGGAATTGAATCCTGGTCTCCAGGATCGTAGTCCAATGCTCAAATCACTACACCATGCTGGTCCTTGCACCATATTTTTATTTCACAGTTTAGCAATAACTTGAGTTAAATGTATTCTAATTCCAATGTGGTTCCCACCACCAAGGCCCTTTCCGCATCCTACCTCTTCTCAGCGCTGGGGTGCAGTGCTTGCGTGAGAGGCCCTCGTGTCCAGGTTTCTTCAGCTCCACATGAGCTTCCTGCTCGCGCGAGAGCCCCATCTCTTCCTTTCACAGTGCAGCCTGGGACCTTCCCAAGCTGCACTGAGACAGGAAGAGCGACCGGCCCGGCTCCTGAGACTCTGCATGCCAGGTAAGTGTGCTCAGGGCCCGGGAGCAAGGTGTGATCGCACAGCATTTTCGGCTTAAAATCGTTGTCTGCCAGCCCCGGAGCCTTGTGTGATTGCGAGGGTGTCATGCAGATCGCTCCTTGCAATTGCGCAAGGCTCCAGGCCCTCTTTTGCATGGCAGATGCCGTGCAACAAGAGATCTAGTCTAGAATTTCTTTCCATCTGTACTGGTGATTACACAAACACTTTGGATAGCCATGCTAGCCATTTTAATACACTGTCCTGTTCTGTACAAGAGGACATATTGAAAGACACCTATGCCATTATTAAACAAGGTGGGATTAGACCTTCCACCTTCCCATATGTAGCCTAACAAATTTTCCAATATATACCCTAATGTGACCAGCCAGGAACATTCGGGTGATATTTAATTTAAAAAAAAGAAGGTTGCAGTGACTGACAGGATGCTATTTCCAAACCAGCTACAGTTCAGAACCTTGTTACTCAGTAGAGTGTGGTGTGAGGAAGGCAATCTGCGTTTCATGCTATTCTAAGGGTCTCCTTTTGTCTCTCCATGCAGGCATATGGAGTACAAAGCAGAGGTCAGCTGCTGGGGATGAAAGACAGTTTGACATTATGACAGCCACTTGAAAGAATTGTGGGGGAGGATGATTTTTTTTTCTCCAGTAGCCACCTGTCAAGAGTGACCTTGTTCTGGCAAAGGTATGAAAAAAACTTAAAAGAGATGAAAGAAAAATGTCCACTCTGAAGACAGCACCATTTTTTCACATGGGAAATAAAACATGACACGTCCCCCTTCCCTGAAGGCAAGACCCATGGCACTCGAGAGTGAGGATCATGCATGTAAATATCAGAAGCCTTTAAAACTTCCCATTAAAGAAAGAGCACCAGATTTCTGTCACTTGTGGATGCTGGCTTTGTGTATTCACAGATGAGCCAGTTGCCAAGGAGCTGCGCATGAGGCTATGCAGGGGACATAACTAGCAGTCCATTAGTAACCCATGATCACACAGAGCTTAATGTTCACTCTGGCAAACATGATATCTCTTCATATTATGTACCCAACTAATCTGACTGGTTTAGACAGCCTTGAGAAAACCCTTGCCAAAGTTCATTGGAAACGGGTGTAGGAAAATGAGTGCTTTGCCCTTCAAATGATAAGAATCATGCCCCTCATTAAATATATTTACAGTCCCCAGATTTCTAACATTGCAATAACTTAAAACTTCAGTTGAGCACTTAGAAATAGAGATTAGGCATCCAAAGAAAAAGGGTAGCAACACTACCAAGGAAACCCAAATTCAGGAAAGATAAGAGTTTATGGTATGAACCATCTTCAATATCTCACTCTCTGCAGTGCTAGAAGTTTTGGACACTCAAGGAAAATGTCATTTAGTGGGTCAAATTCTGATTTAGAAGTCAATGCCCACATTTTTGCCTCACACCCTCATGGGCACATGCTTGAGTTAGAACTATCTCCTGAACCACTATTTTGTGCCTGTCTCAAGGTCTTTCCACACTACACTGTTATAGTGTTATTATTCCATTTTCAACCTCCTATAGAATCTTGGGGTTTGCAGTTTAGAGAAGGGCCTTTAGAATTCTGTCAGAGAGCTCTTTGGCCTCAGTAAACTACAACCCCCAGAATTTCCCAGGATGTTGAAAGTGGAATAATAACAGCGTAGTGAGGAAAAGCCCTCAGTTTGAAGTAAAAATGCAAAGCAGATCCTAAGCCTAAACTCTTGTTTGACTTCTAAAAAATGCAAGGATGCTATAAGGCTAAGCCCAGTAGCAGTGCCCCTGTGACTTCTCCAGACTTGGCAAAGTGCGTAACATCCACAATGATGAAAGCATGTGCTATCACAGCAGGTGATGAAAGGACCCAGTTTGATTTGGTTCTCTCCTGCCATTTCCCCCACTGTTTGGAAGCCTTTTACTGCTCAGATGCATTCAGAGTTAGATCAATGAATCTAGAACAAAACAGCTCCACTGGGAGCAGGAGAGGAGAAAGCAAACCAGGGTGCCAGGGAAGATATTATTTCCCCCCAAAAGAAAGAAAGGGCTATAATGCAACCCTATTAGACACAAGAGGAGTCCTGGAGAGTAAGGAATGGAGGGCAAAAGCAGGGCGGGATGTGTTTCTCTTTATTCAACAAAAAAGGGAGAACTGCTGGCACCCTGGAGGATGTGGAACATTGTTTTATTAATGATGCCAAGGAGGACGTGAAGGCAGTACACTGGAAAGAAGCTGGGCAAGCAGAGGGGTGTATCTGCAAATGTTCAATAATTAAAGAACTCAAGGATGACCTGAGGACATGGCAAGTTTATGCACTATACTGAGTGTTGAAAAACTACATGACAAAAGCACTAAGAGATTGTAGTGTTCTCATTGGATTTGAGGAGGAGATGCTTCATTCCATTAAAAAAAGAAGAATAGACTGCAAGAGAATAAAAGGAAGCACGAGGATTGCTGCCCAACCCACGAAATGAAGAGACCACACAGAGGGCTTGGGTTGAACTAGGGCAATTTATTAATGTATGCCTAATTAACACAAAGCTGGAAGTGAACTTGACCTTGGGCTTGAAATTTAAACTTGACCATGAACTTGAACTTTAATTTATGACCTAAGAAGGGGGGGTCAACAGTGTGGGTAGGCTAAGGCAAGGGTCAGCTCCAGACCTCTTCCCCAGCCCTCCTTGAGCGAAGTACCGGGCCCCAAAGCCAACCCATGAGGCTGGATTAAAACTTTGGCTGGCCCTTTTCTGGAAGGTGAGCCCACAAACCGCAATCCCCCCCGTCTCATGACAGTAGGGGCAAGTCCCGGGCCCGCCTCAAAGACAGCATTTATCCTACACCAAAGGGTGCCATAGGTACTCACCAAAACCCTTAGACCGCCTCCCACCAGCCATGGATAAAAACAAGTGTGGCTGTGGAGACCTATTTAATACCTAGTTGAGACACCACCTTGTAAAGCCAATTGCCCAATCCCTTGGCGCAGTGTAGAGTAGGTGAAAAAACCCCTCAAGGGGGAAAAATTCCTACCCGGCCTCGAAGCGACCAGCAATCTTACACTGAAACCATAGGGTGGGAGGGTGGGTTGCCAGCAAACAAAGAGGCTGAGGAAGGGGCGGTACAGCCCTAAAAGGGGTCTGCAGACCCCGCCCCCTCCCAATCCCACCGTGCGACCCTTGTCACACAGTGATTGCATGGTCTCTTCTTTGTGGGAGGGCAGCAAAGTTGTCCCCCCCGCCACTTGTGGTCACGCGGGCAGTGTGAGACGAATTCTCACCTTTCCTTGCAAGGAAGGGTGGGTGAAGGAAATTAACCTCAAGTGCTCTTTTTATATTCTCTAAACAGTATGGCATCTCCCCTATCTCTCAGCCACCAAATGAGAATCTGGAGACCTTTTGTGAAAAGCCTGAAAGGGGTCTGAGAGAGTGTTGTTTCCAGACACTCCTGCTTTTATGAACAAGTACGTACAGCTGGCTCCTGATGAGCAAGCAGGAACGCATACTTGCAAAAGCAGAAGAACTAGCTCTATAACCATTGCAAATGTGCACCCTTATTTCCCAGTGTTTGTTTGTTTGTATTTTCAAATGGAGGACTAAATTTTGTTACTCTTTGTTGCTTCCAGTGATCTCAAGGTCACTAGAGATAAATCCGATTTGATAATCTTTAGACTCTTCTTTGTACCATTTTGGGACAATATACAAGTTTTGTGGCTCTAAAATTACCACTTTCCCCCCTTACTCTGCATGTTTTTTAAAAAGCCTTCTTTACTGAGGCATTTTCCACACTACACTCTTATAGCGCGATGATTCCACTTTCAACATCCTATGGAATCCTGGGGTTTGCAGTAAAGGGAGGGGCCAGCCGGCCGGCCCCTCCCAAAACTGCAAACCCCAGGATCCCATAGGATGTTGAAAGTGGAATCATCGTGCTATAAGAGTGTAGTACGGAAAAGGCCTGAGTCAAGAAACCCATGCCTTTGAAAGACTGCACAGAGAACCTCATGCCCTTTTAATTGGCATAATAAAGGTATTGCCACAATACGAACTTTGGCATTTGTCTTATCATCAGCACAGCTAACTCTCTATTTTCACTACTAAAATTGCTAACATAGGCCATTTCCGCACTAGACTGTTATAGCGCTATGATTCCACTTTCAACATCCTATGGAATTCTGGGGTTTGCAGTTTCGGGAGGGGCCGCCTGGCCCCTCCCAAAACTGCAAATCCCAGGATTCCATAGGATGTTGAAAGTGGAATCATAGCGCTATAACTGTCTAGTGCGGAAATGGCTAGAGAACTCCCAAAGCACGTAATAATAATAAATATGTTCCTTTAAAAATGTAACATGTTAGTTTTTTTAAAAAAAAGAAAAATAACTTTCCAAGTTCTGTAACAGCATGAAGCACCTTCATCTGTTCATAAACAGCATTAAAGAAGCAGACATCTCCTATCAAGTTGTCATATAAGCAGAAAAGTGAGTATAAATCTGCAAGACAAAGTGTTAATGGATATGAGTATTATGTACCTAAACACATTTGGGTTTCCCCCCACTTCTCTTGAACGATGTGAACTCAACCAGTGTATGATGATGTCAAATGAGCTATTTGTCAAATTGTAAACAGTTATGGATGCTGTGATGATCAGTGCCACAAATTAATTAGTGTACAGAAGACTTCTTTGCAAAATCTAATTAGCTGCCAAAATATTGATTCTTTTAACAAAGATATCATATAATGGAAAATTGCATTTCATAATTGAATATGACCTTCAAAATGATAAAAACGACAGAAAATGATTTAACAAGTGAGTATTATGGGATGTGTACTTCCCAAGTCCCACATTAGTCTTTTTATTACTTTATTACTAGTTTGCCACTTGATAAAACATGCCTCTGAAGTTGCTGAGCAGAACTGTTAGAGTATATAAGGAATCTGCCCTGACAGAATTTGTACACCTCATCTGTACTTCTTGGACCATTCACAGCAGTGGAAACAATCTATGCTCCAATAAACAAACAAACAGACAAATTATATAAATCTGAATATTTGAAAAGTGTACATTTAAAATGTGTGCAAAACACAGTTCGCTGATAACTTTGTGAAAGGGGGAATGTGTTTAAGCTATATCTACAACTTTACACATGCACGAAAAGTAACCTTGCATTTGAAAACACCCTCCCAGGCAGATTTTGCTATGTAACTCCCTACCCCCCAGAACCCTGATGGAATCAGGCATGGAGCAGCGAGAATAGTTAGGAAGTCTAGAGATGCAGACCATGTGCATATCGCTAGCTACTGTTGCTATCTAATCCACTATCTGGAGTTGAAAACAACTGCACGTTGAACACAGTTCCAGGATATGAAGTAGAAGGAAGATGTGAAACTTTTGGCAACAGATGATATTGCATGAAAGCATGTGACCATAAGAAGGGTTCTATTGGATCAGATCAAAGGTCCATTTTTTCTGGCATCCTCTATCTTACACTGTCCAATCAGATGAAGTTTGGGAGGTTTGGAGGATGGCTTAAACCCAACAGCCCTCCTCCCTCCACTGTTACCCCTGATCCACTGGTTTTCAGAAGTATACTGTCCCTGTTTTCATATAGCTTTCGTGGACAAAAGCTTCTGAAAGGCTCATCCTTCATGAATTTGTTCAGTTGCCTTTGAAAGCCACCCAAGTTTTCTTAGGCTTTATCTTTGAGAATTAACTCTTCCCAACTGGTGAAAAAAGACCATAGTTCTTATTAGGAACACAGACATTTTGATCACCTGACCCGCTCTAACTTTCCAGGGTTTCAATATTTTTCATATCACCTGAGGCGATGCAGATGAAAAGGACTGAACGTGTAACTTTCAGACTGCAAACCAGATGCTCTGCCACTGAGTTATATACTGACTGCCCCCCGGCCTTGTAATAAGCTGTAATAGGATGACTGGACTTCCATACTCATATACTATAGGTCCATATCCAGGAAGACCATCCCTGTTATTGCACTTAATTTTTTCTGCCATTTTGTGAAAAACCAGGATTTCTGAAGATTATTTTTTTAAAAAAACTCACTGGCCTAAAACTAATTTTTAGACCCAGCAAGAGTAGACGCCTTGAATCAATGGAGTTCACGTAAGCACTGACTTACTAGGTTCTCACTGATTCAGTGGGTTTCCTCTAGTTGAAACTAACACTTACATTTGGGCCATGGGACAGCTTACTAAATACTAGACATTATATTTGACATTTTGTTTGTTTTGGAATGACAGTTCTACTATAGTGTATCTTCCTGTTGGCTATAGTATTTTCAGTACTACTACTGCTAATGTTGTTGTTGTGTGCCTTCAAGTCATTTCTGACTTATGGTAACCCTAAGGTGAAACTATCATGGGATTTTCTGGGGCTGAGAGTGTGTGATGTGCCCAAGGTCACCCAGTGGGCTTCCATGACTGAGTGGGGACTCAAACCCTGGTCTCCAGGGTCATAGTCCAACACCCAGACTACTACACCACACTGACTTTAGTACTACTAATAGCAATATAAAATTATTTATATACCTCGTTTCAAGTATGCATTTTCCCAGTAGTCATAAAAACAACTTTACACTACATACAGGAAGTCGAAACTAAGAGAATAACTTGTCTAAAATTATCACTTGTGGGTTTATTGCTGATGTGAAAATTGTTACAAGGACTTCCAGTTCATATTCTTTACCACTACAACACAGTATAGTGCAATTTCTGTTTTTATTGGGCTCAACTGCAAGGATCCCATGTTGTCTCTAGTCAATATGATGGAAAGTAGTTTCACTATCCAATTACTATTAACAGTTACCTAACAGCTACATCCCACCAATCGCACTACCTTTCCACAGTGCTTGGATTGCATGTTCCTGTAAGACAAGAAACTGTTGGCAGTAGCAGTGCTACTGGCAAGGTCTCGCATGTCAGACAGGCTTTTGCTAAGGAGCCAGACTAAATGCATCACACAGCTATTGGGCATCAGCAGTGGTGAAGAGGACACTGGTGGAGGATCTCTTATAGACAAGTGCGGTGGTACCATAGCTAAAACTTGTCATACTGTCCAGAAGGAGGCACAGCAACCCTGTTTTGATTGTTTACTATGAAAACTCTATGATGAGACAATCCAAAATGAAATAAGAGATAGTACCAGATGATGACACAGGAAGATACTTAACAAGCTACTCAAGTATAGCAGAGGACAACTATGACCCTTTTCGTACCTTACCCTTTCGCAGAGCTGGGGTGCGGGGCTTGTGTGAGCAGTCTCCTGGTCCCATCGACTCTGCAGCTGCTTCCTGATCATGCGAGCGCCTTGCCTCTTCCTTTCGCAGTGCAGCCTGGGACCTTTTCCAGCCTGCACTGGACAGGAAGTGTGACTGGCTTGGCTCCTGAGGCTCCACATGCCATGTAAGTGCATGCGAGGCCCCGGAGCAATGCGCGACTGTGCAGCATTTTCAGCTTCAAGTGTCAGGCCCTTGAGTGTCGCGCAAATGTGAGTGCATTGTGTGGACCGCTCCTCACATTTACACGATGCTCAAGGGGCCCTTTCACATTAGAAATGCAATGCAAAAAGGGCCTATGAGTAGTATCGTTACTAATGATAAAAGTGGACTCAAGCTGAAAGGACGTTCAACTGCTGACATGCTCAGAGGTTAAAGGAAAGCCTGAAGCTGCACAACATGTATTATAGGAACATGAAATGTGAGAAGCATGAATCATGAGAAGCTAGACATAGTAAAACAAGATATGGAATGTATAAACATTGCAATAGCTGGGGTGAGTGAGCCAAAGTGAATAGGAATGGGTCATTTTGAGTTAGATAATTAGACAGTGTTTTACTCAGGAAATGAAAATCTAAGACAATCTGAAAAACATCCATGTAGAATTTAAAGATAATGTTAAAAAAAAAATAGTGTTGCACTATGAAGCCTAAGTGACCGGGAGCCAGAAGAACTCTAGACTAAAGACAGGGACGTTGTCAGGGAGGAATGCAAAAAAGACAGTATCGGGGGGCGGGGGAGAAAAGAGAGAGAGAAACCTCAGTGCACGACAGAAGAAACTCTTCATGCAAAAAGTAGCAGGAATAAGGTCACAACCTTGAATGCATCTGTTCAATCTCTTGTAAAGAGAACTATTATAAGAGTCAAGAAAAGAAATAAAAAATGACAAAAACAAAGGAAGAACTTCTTTCATAAGATCCAAGAAATCAGAGGGAAATTTAAAGGAAGAGGGTGATGCTTACAAATAGAAGGGAACTCCTTGCATTATCAAGTACAAATAAAAAGATTATGGGAACAATACACTGAAGAACTATATCAAAGAGTTGAAAGGATGACAGATTCATTCAAGAAAGGGACATTTAAAAATGAACCTACAATTTTAGAAAGTGAAGTGGAAGATGCACTCAGGGCACTTGGGAGAAATAAATCACCAGGAATAGATGACATATCAGTAGAGATGCTTCAAGCTACAGAGACAGAATCTACTCTAGTTCTAACTAAAATCTGTCAACAAATATTGAAAACAAAAGAATAGCCTGCAAATTAGAAAAGCTCAGTACACCTTCCAATACCCAAGAATTGCTTCTTGGCCTTTTGGCTAGGATCAAATGTACTCAAGAAAGGGGACACCAGGGATTGCACTAACCATGGGACTATTGCAACAACTGGCAAGGGAGGCAGGCAAGGCTGCATTTAATCACCCTATCTGTTTAACTTCCATGAGGATATCATAGATAAATCAGGATTAGAATTGAAGGAAGCTGGCATGAAAACTGGAAGAAGGAACATCCACAATTTAAGACATGCAAATAGCACAATGTTACTAGCATAAAACAGCAAAGACATGGAAAGACTGTTGAAGAAACTAAAAAAAGGAAGTGCAAGGGCAGGTGTACAGTTGAATATTAAGAAAACAAAAATAATGACCATAGATGATTGGTGTAACTTTAAACTAGATAGTGAAGACATTGCAATTGTTCAAGATTTTCCATACCTTGGCTCAGTCATGAATCAGAATGGACACAGCAGTCAAAAAATCAGAAGACTCAGACTTAGAAGGGCAGCTAGGAAGGAACTATACAAGATCTTGAAGTGTAAAGATATATCATCGAATACTGAAGTTAGGCCATCATGTCATCACATTTCAGATTTCTATGTATGGTTGTGAAAAATGGACAATGAGGAGAGCTGATAAGAAGAAAATCAACTCTACTGAAATGTGGTGCTGGAGAAGAGTTCCACAGGTTTTGTGGACTGCTAAAAAGACAAATAAATGAGTAGAGCAAATCAAGCTTGAAATCTCCTTGAAACCCAAAATGACTAAGCTGAGATTGTCATACTTTGGACCCATGATGAAAAGGCATGGCTCACTAGAAAAGACAACAATGCTTGGAAAGAAGGCAGTAGGAAAAGAGGAAGACTTTATTACTGATAGGCTCAATCAAGTAAGCCACAGCCCTGAATCTACAAGACCTGAGTTCATGATAAAATGACTTGGGGGTTCTCTCATTCATGAGGTTGCCATAAATTGAAGTCGACTTTTTGGCAGTTATAACAAGAGTCACTTTTTTAAAAATAAAAGATTAAGTAAAGTAACAATTTGAAAAAGTCTATAAAAGATAATAGCTTTAGATTAACTACCCTGAAAACATAGTGCTATTTGATCCTATTAACTGGAATCTCAATCAATAACTCTGCCATTAGACCGTGGTCACACTGAAAAAAGAAAAAAACCTGACCTCATAATTAACTGTTGAGATCACACCAGCTTCCACAGTGAATGCCTCATGATAAACAGAAGCTTTTGAAGAACAATCTAAGAGCTCAACAAAGCTTTTTCCAACCACCTGACAAGTTGATTGAAGAATATATTAAGGAACTGATGCATTTTGATGAACTCCAAGGGCTTGCTGTTATAATTGGCTCTACCATTTGGCAGAGTGAGGTGATAAGCTCAAGTGGCAGATACTAGAGGAAGGAAGGAATTTGGCTGCACATTTTTGGAACATCCTATTAATAATTACAAGAAGGCATCTTCATTAAATGGTACAGAAGAACTATTACATGATTTGTACTGTACTGGCTTGTACCTTGTAATATCTTGAGAACAATGAGGCACTGAAAAGGTGGACAGGAGGAGAGTGTTTCAGTACCACAAGCCAGCAGCTTGTAGCATTCAGATGTGGCATTTTTCCCTGCAGCAATTAAAAAGCAACCTTTTTTAAAAAAAATAGAGAAGTACCTTTCCATGCCCTTATACAGTCTAGATGACCAGAATATTGCTTTGCTGTTGTTGTTCCAACTTTGTTTCTGACTGTCCCTCATGAATCTCTTACCAGCAAGATGTTATATACACAAATGCAGCTGAGTATTTAAATTGCACAAAGGTACCTGAAAACCCTGAAATATCTGTGTGGGTTTTTAGTGCCAAAAAGAGAATATGGCTGGCCCTAGACAAACTTCGTTGGAAAGCGAATTCCATGAAGCCTTTCCAATTACTGTCCTTTCAACTTTAGGAACGCCTATAGGTCAGCTGTATGGAATCCGAACTTTCCACACAAAGAGTGCCAGATTCATTCCCTGACATCCCAGGTGGGGCTACATAGGTTCCTGTTTGGGGAGTCAGCATAGACCAGGATGAGAAAAGTGTGACCCATGGGCTTCCGGTGGCTGCAATTCCTCTTTTTTGCTTCCCCACAGGATCCCCTTAAGCTTCTGTCCCCTCAAATTTGTATTTTTTTTTCCAGAAAAAAAAATTACCTGAAAATTGTCTACCACACAAACTAAAATGTGGTGTTGGGCTTTATTCCCCCCAAAAAACAAAAAACACACAGAAGAACATGACAAAAACAAACAAACAAAAAACACAAACAAAACAAAATCTGGAAATCAGCTTAAACTAAAATTGGATCATTTCAGTGTCATCTGAAACATAAGTCTGCAGCCTATTAGGAGAGGACATGAGAACTGAAACTGGCTTTGCTCTCAGCAACAAGCCTGTCTCTGCTACAGACAATATTAAGCAACACAGACCAATGGCCTGCTCAGTATGTTCTACCTCTAATGGTGAAGGTAACTTTGGCAACTGACATTAATGCATCCAAGTATTCTTATGCTCTACTGCTGTGTATGTTTTCCTTCTCTATATCTGCCTGGAAACTAAAATAATCTTGATCCCCTGCTTCTGAGTTCCCTAAACAAAGAAGGTGAGATGTGTGGAGAAGATCTTTTCAGTGATTGCACTCTACTTTTGCAGGATTCATGTCACTGAGGTTCAGATGGTGTTTACATTTGCCTTTTTTTTGGACATCTTTCTATTTTCCCAGAGTCCTCAGTGCTTCTGTTTTTAAAAGCGGTGTTGGCCTTTCTTAGATCTTTCCACTACAGCAGATTATACTTTGATTTTTATTCAGTAGCAGCATTAATTTTTAAAAGTTGTTATGCTGTGTCTTACTCTGCCCATATTTATGCTCATAACCACAGAAATGTAATAAAAACAGAAAGAAAGAAAGAAAGAAAGAAAGAAAGAAAGAAAGAAAGAAAGAAAGAAGAGAAAAGTTTCTCCTCAGACAATTTCTCCCTCCAGATTCTTGGAATTGTCGCTCTGTTTCCTTACCTCATAATAACTCTGGACAGCATTCATAAAAGCTTCATCTGCGACAATCTGAGTCTCTCCATTAAGGAAAGCTTGAAAACGATCCTTGACAGTCTGGAGCTGCTGTTTACTGATCTGAAAAAAAGTTTAAAAAGTAAGCTGTTAAAATTTTGTTCGTTTGTTGAATTTACACCCAACTTTTCTCTCCGGATAGGAATATACCACTAAGCCTGTCAACAGATTATTTAGCCACATGGTCAATCAAATAATTTTTACAAACGATGTAGGAAATGAGATTTTAATAATATGCAAAATTATGCAAAATAACTATGTCTCGTATATTTCCTGAGTCCATACAAATTGTGTTGATTCTGACAGCTGTGGGAATAAGGTACCATTCCTTGAACATGGAAATACCAGCTTTGTCCTTCAAAGATTTCATTAAGCACTGAATTCTCACATAAATGCATGCTAATCTTGACAGAACATTTTAATGGAATAACATCTGACATCATTCATTGTGCCTAATTCTGGAATGGACAAAACTTCTGGAATCCTATATTAACTTTTACTGAATGTAGTTTTAGGCATAATTAGCTAAGCAGCAGAGGTGCTAAGAAACCCTGTCAGTGAATTGTGAAGACGCATATCAAGACACTGACAAGAGTGCCCAATGCATATTGGGACTGATGCACATCAGTATGCAATACACATCAGTGTATGATGCACATCACTGTGCCATGTGCATTGGTGTGCTATGCACATTGGGCAATTTGCCAATACTACTACATAGTAACATAACAGCAGCCCTCTACTGCATACGGATGTTATGAAATTGCTCAATTCTAATTCCCACATGTGAGTCCACTTACAAAGATGCAACTCTGATACAAGATTCTTGTCCATAATTTTATGTTTTGAGGACTGAAGTACAGATACAGGCATATATACACTGATAGGTAAATTCATTGCCCCCCAAAATAACACCCCAATGGAAATTCTGTTTCCTGACATAATAACACCATTCAGGTGAATATGTTTATTTAAATAATTGAATAATTTTTAAGAGGTGAATTACAGTCAAGTCTTGGGATTTGTCTTCTGATTGTTGGAACGCAAAGAAATGAAGTGGCAGAATTTATAAATTTGCGTGAATAGATGATGTGAATTAAACTGTCAAGCATCCTTGATTCTTTGTTACCATTTACTTTTGTCATAATAAACACTGACTAAATAGAGAAGAATGGCATATTTCAGCAAAGCGTTTGTACTAAATTACAAACTAAGAATAATTAGTGGTAGTAGAAATAACAGCTGGCAGCTTGGGATGCACTAGGTAATTAAATCAATAATTCCTAGTCACTACAAGATAAACTCTAATAATCTGAACGCCCTTTTCATGGAACAAAGTCCAATTTCATCAACTGATGGACAGTATATCATACACTTGTAACCACAATAAATGTAATGCTGTTCTCCCAGACTCCCCTCGTGAAAAACAATGTACAGAGATTCTGGGTTTATAAAAGTGCATGAAAACAGACCACAGTACAATACAGCCTCAGGTGGCCAGGTATTCATAGGAATCAGTCTTCTATTAGAAGGAGTCCTCCATACAGAGAACTGTCCAACTCAATAAAAAAGGGAGAAGTGGGTAAGTATCAAGACATTGAGCACCAACAGCACTTTGAAAGAAGGACAGAAGGCAGATGAAATTCTTGGATGCACCCTTTCTGATACTGCTGATTTGTATTATATTTCTGTCTCAGAACACTTCTGTACTATACTGTTATGGTGCTATTATTCCACTTTCAACATCTTGTGGAATTCTAGGGTTTGTAGTTCATTGAGGACGAAGAGCTCTTTGACTGAGAATTCTAAATGCCCCTCCATAATCTGCAAACCCCAGGATTCCATAGGATGTTGAAAGTAGAATTAAAGCACTATAACAGTGTAGTGTGGAAATGGCCTTAGAGTCATTGACCAGAAACCTCTCATTGACTTAAAACTCGCACATCCAAAGGCTTCCTGTTATTTCCAAATAATTGTACCTGCATATGCCTGGCTGCCTATCTCAGAGCCTGGAACATTAATTTTGGAAAATAACATGTTTCTTTTCTCCCTACAAGCCCCTAGGAGTAGTTCATTACTGTTGCTATTTTACAGAGTTCCCACTAAAGACAGTGTTCCATTGCTCATAAGAACAGTGTTCCTGTGCTTGGTTTAGAGGGGTCTGTGTGCATTGTGCTTACCCTCCAGACCACAGCAAGGTGATATCCCAGTCATGGCTGTCAGTGAGAAGTGCTGCAATGCCTACAGTATCACGTCATTCCAGTCTATACAGACTATAATAGTTTCAGCTACACCCAGCCATTGTAGAGACTGGTTGCCAGCAACATTTAGATCATCACATTATTCTTATCTATTGATGTAATTGGAAGCACACAGGGTCCTGGATTGCTCTGAGTGGCATGAAGACCTTCCCCACTAGCAAACAAAACTACCAAAAGGCTACTTGTAAGGACTGATAATTCTCCTCTCTGACCAAAATGACTGACACCAGAAAAAGGAAACTAATTAGCACAAGGAAAGAGGTATTACTGTGTCACTTTGCAAATGAAATTATGTTCTTGTGGTTAATCCCTCTTAATAACTATTGCAAGTAATGTTGTTACTTGTAATGAGGTCTTCTAAACTGTAGTCTATGTAATCATGTGGAAATGCAAGTCTGTCTTGCACTTTACTTCCTTTTTGGTTGATGGGTAATTGGCTTACCTCTCTCTTGTTGGAGTATCTAGCAATTCAGACCCATGTATGCAGACAAAGTCTACTGGGAAAAAATAGCAAGTGCCATGTGATTTTGAATTTGGGCTTTGTAGCAAAGAGTCAAGGATCAGGGCAGCCAGTGGTCAGTAGGGATTAGGAGAAGCCGAACTGGAATTTCCCTCTCCCTTCCTTCCTTTATTACACAGCAATCTCACTGCAAGTGAATGGCAAGCAAGGCATGGGGACATGGAAAAAGCATGTATCAGTTGGACTAGCATGTTCTCTCCTCTTTGCCCCTTTTGCCAAGTACTTGTTCCTCCCTCTACAGCCTTCTTCTTAGCTTTCCTGTCCCCTCCATGGATTCAGCACCTTGGACAGCTCCTTTCAAGTTAGCACTGTAAAAGCTGACGTGGATTCACCACTCTACTGAGATTAGAGCCATCAGTCTCAATACACAGAGAGCGGACTCACTCCTGGTGTGTTGGGATCTTTTATTTATTTACTTATTTGATTTATACCATGCTTTTATCCCAAATGGGGCTCAAAGCAACTGAGAATATAAAGTAGAACATCTTAAACAGTATGGAGTATAAAAGTTTAAAAAGCATTAATCCAAATATCCAATTAAAACACATAAAACATTTGAAATACATATTGCATACTTTGAAAACAGCACACTTAATTGCCCTTAAGTCTGTCCTTAAGGCTAAAGGGCTGCTTAAACAGGAAGGTCTTTGCTTGCCAACAAAAAAGACAGCAGAGAAGGGGCAAATCAGGTGGTGGCAAGCATTGGAGGACAGAAATGAAAGAACGGAAAGATACAACTGAGATTAAAAAAAAATAACGGCAGGCACATTGGAACAAACATTACAACACAATGGCCTAAATTCTGTTGTTACTGCTAAAATAGACCCATTGAATCAATGAGACTGAC